>CM043021.1:34709646-34917623 GCA_023690525.1 Holotrichia oblita | reverse complement strand
AATTGATTATCTCGAACAAAGATGTACGACGGAGAAATATTCGCTAAAGGCTTTCAGGTGATTTCTTGAAATATTGTTCCCTTTTACAAAGATGTACGACGGAGAAATATTCGCTAAAGGCTTTCAGGTGATTTCTTGAAATCATTGTTCCCTTTTAGAGCGAAAGGTGCGCTTTCTTATTCCTTAAGAATAGTAGATGCACGTGCAGGGCAAACTTATGCAACACAATATAATACTTCTAGGAATGTAAAGTTGACCTACAATATACAAAAGTTGAAAAACTAAAATGTTATAATAGTTAATTACCACTAATGGCTGATTTAATATTTAGCTATTATTTCGAAATTTATGTAAAGTATGTTTACCACAAAAAAAGGAATGGCTTTCATTACTGTATGTCTATGACGAACTTTGAATGACAGACCCCAATTAGAGTGCTGACATGCGGTGGCTGCTAGGTTATAGATTTAAAGGAGTGAGAAATATTAAAGTATGTACATCTATACAGTCGGCTGCGTCGTCCTACCCACATCGATTATTGCAGAAAACAAGTGAAATTTATGTCAAAATCTTGGCTGTAATATACAGTTTGGCGTTACCTAATATCAAATCTAAATTTCTAAGCGTTTGCCTGTTATTCCACTTGGTGCAATACTTTAGCCGCACCCTGTATAGATCATGTGTTTGTCGGGTGTAATGATCATGTACACTGCTAACTGTAACTATTTTGATGTGTATGAAAGTAACATGTGACGTCAAGTATATATAGAGATGGTAGAGTCAAGATTTTTAAGGAAAGGAAGGTTGGTCTAGTCTACAGGAATCTGTCGAATTTATAACCTAGAATGCGGACGATTTGTTTTTATGCAATAAAAATCGTATTTGCATCGGGAGAAGGGCCTCATAACAGAATGCCATGCCTGAAATCATGTTGGTTTTCATGCAAGACTTTATGTTTCTCCAGAAATGAGTTTATTCTAGATATGAAATAATCCTTATTAGGTTATCGTATTCTTGTTGTCCTACAAAAAACATTAATTATGACTATCATTACATTATCAATAGAAATTATAAGAAGCTGTCATTGGTGCTCCTGTTAAATTGTCTACATAAAGTTTTAACACGAAAATTGTGAAAGTATATGAATTTAGTTATTAATTTTAAGTAATAAAATACTTCTTAATAACTACTGTTCGAACGAAAATGCTACAATTTGGGGAAGTAATTTCTATCAGACTTCTTGGATAATCTACCAAACATTTTTTTTAAATAGTTGCTTTTAGTATAATAATGTAAAGTACAGAACAAATTCTGGAAAAAATTAAAGTTTTAAGTTCTATGAGCAATAATTTTTTTTAATGTGTGTGTGGAAATATTTACAGATGTTATATACAACTGTTTTAAATATTTAAGGGATAAGTTTCTAAAGTTTTCTGATGTAAAGTTTATGAAGGAATTCATAGAAAACTTTTCAAAGATGTTAATATTGAACGTACCACGAATTATTTAAAGCTGGAAGCATCGACTTCTTTAGAAATATTTGTAAACATTTTCTGGGAAACCACAAAAATGTAAGGTTGCCGAATATCGCTCAGAGTTCATTTTTTGCAGTCACATTTGAATTTTTTTCCTGTTAATTTAGGAACGGTGAGTGCTGAACAGGGAGAAAGAATCCACCAAGATATTGCAGAAATACAAAACGATATCAGGTAGCTGGGATCCCGCCACGATGGGACATTATTACTGGTTTTTCATTAGAGAAGGCAACAGACATCATAAAAAGAAGAAATAGCTATTTATGCTAAACTTTGATAAGTCAGTAATTTTCCTTTGTATAAGTTGAAAATTGTCGGCTAGTGTTATCAATCACATAAACCTTTTCTGAAAAAAATTAGCTTGGGTGACTTGTGTACTATGCGAGTAGCAGAGATACATTATGAGATTAATATCAGAAATAGAAAAAAAAAACAGTGTAAAAGAGTCGTTTTACAGGGGCCTTTCGTCGCACTCGTTCTGCAAAAACTTGTGCCGTACCAGTCTTACCTTATAAAGCTTATGTTTTATAAACATTTGAAGCAATGTGTTTCAAAATGTGTAACGTCGGCGTTGTATTACTCTCTATTGACTGAATAATTGTGAAACACATAAAAGTTAATGTAGGAATTTAACCGCTTGTTAAATAAAACAGAAAAAAATGGTACCTAATAGAATATAAATAAATCGAGAGCAAGTATTTGCACATATTTCAAATACGTGCTATTGTATATTTACATTATAAAAATAATCATTACTAGTTTGATTTTAATGTTTATTCCTTAAAAAAACTTTTAAATATAAGAAAATAACTGATTATTTCGTTAAGTGTACACATATTTGGGGTAAAACTTGTTTGCTGTTTATTTTCGCTGTGTGAAAACATAATATTATGCGTCGACTATTTCGTGTTATACAATATAAACCAACTAGTATTTGTAAAAATCTATTTACATTTTCCCATGGTAACAGTACCTTTAAAGTTCAATGTCACCTACGAACATATGATTCAGGTAAATATCCGCGGGACAGCAATCTTTTGGTCCAGAGGCAGAGGTACGAACATGTGATTTCAGAAATCATATGGTTAACCATTTAAAATCAGAGCGCTTTAAATTTAGGTAAAGATAATCGTCAGCTGGTCGAACCTTACTCAACCTTACGTAAGGAGACAAAAAAATATGTACCTACTTGGCCGCGATTCATACTGAATTATGTTGCCTTTAAAATTTAAATGTATAATACCGTAGTTTACCTGCCAACAAAATATCGGTATGTAGAAATTTCTTGAGAGGTACAGGAACTGCAGAGATACAATTGGGATATTAATAGCTTACTTGTACTATTACTAGCTATCATCATTTGTTTCAAGTTTTAATTGGTACGTATTGGTACGAATAATTCACTCACTTAAAAATACCTTTTTGATGTGATTGAACTGCTTGTTTCTACAATACAAGCTACTTTAATAAGTGCTTTTACATGTACGTGTCTGTCACAGGATTGGTAAACGGCAGAACAATTGGAGGCAATGTGAATCGCTGGACACTCTCTGGCATCATATTATTGTAGGAATAATATACAGTACGCGTTCATGGTGAAAAAGAACAAATTCGTTTAAAATTCAGGTAATTATTTTGCAGAAAAACGATCGGATACGTCGATTACTATTTTTAATTACGAATTTTTTTACATAAGAAAATTGTATAAAGGATGTCTAAAGAAGATATGCAGCCATTACTATTTTCTTAATGGAACACCCTGTATGTTATGCCATTCTTGAATTGTAAGGTAAATTCTGAACACTCTTTAGTTGATTTGGTTTATAGTACAAAAAGATGTTAATAACAAGTATGACATTTTTTTACATACATATTGTTTACTTTATTTTAACGAGGCATGTCTTAAAAAATATAAATATTGGTCAAAATAATTTTCTATTGAATACACCGGAAATTTTTATACTATACAAAAATAAAAATGCAACATTTGAAACACTATCTATTTATGTACATGAGTGTAAAGCATATTTAAATCAATTAAAACAAACCTACAACAAAATATTAATTCAAACCAAGAAAACAATCAACGATTAAAGATTCTTTAATTCTAAATGTAAATTTAAAATTACAGTAGTGGTCAGATTATGGTTAGCACGACGTGTTTTTGAGAAGTTTGTATGTCAACAAAATAATTTGTTTACAATTACAAACTGTAGACCAAAATAAACTTAATATATTTTCACATTTTCTTTTAACTTGATAAATCCTTTAAAAAAATAAAAAACCTAAGAATACTAAATTAATGACTCGTACGAGCATCGTCAAACTTTAGTGAATGTAAAAAGTAATAGATACTCAACTAAACTTCGAAAATAACATAAAGGATGTTTCGAATTGTTGATTAATATTGCTGCAATTTTTGCCGACATTGAGTTAATGAGTGTTCGGAAGTAATTCATAGTTATTTCATTTTTCCAAACTTCTAAAATGAATTCAGTGTCACTATATCATGAATGAATGGAACCAGACTTGGGTATTTTTCAAAAAATAACCTATTCAATAAACATCAACACGGTTTTCAGACAGGCAGAAATACTACTACAGCATTGTTCGAGTACACAGAATCAATTCTCGATGCGCTTGACAATAATGAAATATCAGGAAGACTATTTAAGGATCTTCAGAAAGTGTATGGCTCTATGTCTCATAAAATTTTATTAGAAAAGGTGTACCATTATGATGTGAGATATCAGATTGCAATGTGATAATGGAGACGTATATTTATAGTCTATGAGTACAATAATAGGAGTATCTCAGAGAGTATTTTATGTCCTCTGTTTTTGTAATATTCACAAATGATACATTTCTAACTGCAACTGACGCTAACCAGAGCCACTTATTTTCTTTATTATGACGAACAAAAAGTTTAAAGTTTATACGAAAATAATAGTCTTGCATTAGATTATGACAAAATTAAAGGTAATTATTCTGTTTAAAATGATTGAACATATTTCACCCAGATATCATCATTTTAAATGGACAAGCTATTCAACTGAGCAATTATTGCAACGATTTTGGAGTAATCGATGACGATAAGACTAAGATGGAATGAGCAAATACAAAAGGTATGTAATCAACTTAGTGTAGCCTGTTATGCCTTGAAAATTTTATGTTATGTATGTATAAATTACAAAATTTCAAGTATATACTGAAAAATTGTGTACTGTGCACATGTACCAGTCATACGGTATTGAACTCCTATAACGGCTCCAACTTCCGAAATACAGAGAGTTTTCATACTAAGGACGAGAGTAGTCTGAACAGTTATGGGCTTGAATGTTATGTGCTTATTACGGTCTCACTTTAAAAGCAACAATTTTTTGACAGTTTGCTGCGTTTATGTATACGAATGCATATTAGTCGGTTTTAAAAACAAACATTTATTTCGAGATGGTGCAAAACAGCATTATTATGAAACTAGGAATAAACCTGATTATAATTTACCTGAACATAAGTCAACAACAGAAAAGGACTAACCTATTGTAGCTTATTCTTTTTAAATAAATTACCACCGGCATAAAAATATTTGTCGACCTAATTTATTTAAGTCAAAACTTACAAAAATAAAACTAAGAAATATGTAGGTTTAATGTAGTATTTTTCTCGCTGGATAAATATACATACAGTGTGGAACAGCCAAATGGAATAAATTCGATAACAAATAAATGAGGGTGTATTGGGAAAAACGCTTGGACACGTCGATTTGTATTTTTTAAATGCGCATTTTTTTCAAAAAAAACAAAATTATACAGGGTGTATCATGTGACAGTGGCCAATACCAACTTTCTTACTTTAAATGGAAATCCCTGCATATTATTTATTTTTTGGGTTCTTCGGAAAATTCTAGACATAAATTCATGCTTTTAAATACAATGTCTTATCTACTAATAATAAATCTACTATCTTCAATGTAAACTGTTTAGGAAATTCCGTAACGGTATCGATTATGCTGTTTTACAAGATTTATTACAAAATTTAACATTAAAAAAAGAAAATTATTTTATTTCACAAATTCGCTACATTACACTACAAATCTATTTCCCATTTAGCTCTTGATATTGATAAAGTAAGCAAAAATCATTGCTGCGTTCCTTTTTACTGATATGAAATTAAAAAAATACAAAGACCGTTTTGTTTATTTTCGTAAAAACTCATAGCCTTAGCAACATGTTGTCTGCCTGCATGACAGTAGTGATCAGTGTCAGTGCTGTTGTCGTTTGAATTTCGTTAACTGTACGTAATAATATCAGAAAAATTGTTCATTTAACAGAAATGCACAAAATAACCATTCTACAAATGATTGGTTATGGAGATAACACACGGACACAAACGGAAGTTTCTCGCTTATTTCACGAAAAATTTCCAAATTTGCCGCCTGTATCCCAAGGAACAATTAACAAAATAGAAAAACAGTTTTGCGAGCTTGGTCATGTAAGACATTAAAAAAGTAGCTGCCAATGCAGTAAGTGATGATACGAAATTGGATATTACGCTTGAGTTTCAAGAAAACCCACATAATTCTGGTTGAAAAGCAGCCCCACTGTTCAACATTAGCCACACATCAATTTTTCGAGTATTAAAGGAAAGTAAAATGCATCCCTATAAAATGATGCCAACTCAGAGCTCATGGAAGACGATTTCGATAGGAGAACATATTTTTGTGAACAGATGATGGCAATCTTAGATAACAATGTGATCCAATTAGAAGATATTTTATTTTCTGATGAGAGCACATTCACACTTCACGGCCATGTTAATCGTCAAAATTGCCGCTATTGGTCTAATGAGAATCCTCACTGGATGAGAGAGGAACATACGCAATATCCTGAAAAAGTTAATGTTTGGGCAGGAATTGTTGGAAATCACATCGTAGGTCCGTTTTTCATTGATGGTAACTTGAATGGAGATAAATATTTAGAACTGCTCCAAAATAATGTCGTGCCAACTTTCGCAAACTTATATCCTAATCCAGCAAGCCCACAAGTTCCTGCCAATACAGTATGGTTTCAGCAAGATGGAACACCGCCCCATTTCCAAATCAATGTCCGGCAGTACCTGAACCAAATTCTTCCAAATCGGTGGGTAGGGAGGCGCGGATCGATAGAATGGCCAGCACGATCTCCTGATCTGACGCCATTAGACTACTTTTTGTGGGGATATGTTAAAAGTCTTGTATACAAAACTAAACCCCTCAACATAGATGACTTAAAAAAGACGAATCACGCTTGCGATTAGATCAGTCACGCCTGAGATGTTGAGTAATGTTAGAAGACATTTCTATACCAGATTAGCATGTTGCCAAGACGTTCGCGGCGAGCATTTTGAACATTTACTACATTGACATTAATGTTTTTTGTTTTTTTTTTTACATTATTAAGGAATAATCAGTATTACTTATTAGGTTTTTAGTGTAATGTAGCGAATTTGTGAAATAAAATAATTTTCTTTTTTTAATGTTAATTTTCGTAATAAATCTGAAAACAGTTAATATTTCCGAAACAGTTGAAGATAGGTATGGGACATTGTATATGAATTATGTCTAGAATTTTCCGAAGAACCCAAAAAATAAATAATATGCAGGGGTTTCTATTTGAAATAAGAAAGTTGATATTGGCCACTGTCACATGACACACCCTGTATAATTTTGTTTTTTTTTGAAAAAATGCGCATTTAAAAATACAAATCGACGTGTCCAAGCGTTTTTCCCAATACACCCTCATTTATTTGTTATCGAATTTATTCCATTTGGCTGTTCCACACTGTATAATCAGATAAAATGCAGCATCGGTTTTTTTGTTATTAGTAGACTTGGTAAAGAGGGACAATTTCCAATGCAGTGCGGTGAGCAAGGTAGAGGGGAGGCACCGAAATTCGAGCGTCCGTATCAAAGCACACTTATGCAGTATTATTCCACTGGTCGTTATGAGTGCTTATCAGTATACACACATACTTAAAAAAAAGTCGCATTTAGGTGCGTTTCGGAAACGGTGTATTTCGAATAAACTAGAAAACGTAATAGCGAGTATGGCGAATGGAGAATACGAAGATGATAGAATAATTAAATCTGTAAGGTGGACTACTATTTGACGTGTACCAGCAGGTGAAAGTGTGAACGTCACCTAAGAAGTATAAAACACTATTATGGAAACCGTGGCAAACGATACAGCAAACAATTGACATTTGATATACAGTCACATAGAAAAGTATACGTATTCCCTCTAAATTTGGAGTTTAAGCCAAACTACACGCTTCTAATCAAAACATCCTACGCATTCATATGTTCAACGACACATTTGTTCAAAACAAACTACAATAGTCCCATTAATTACACATCTGTTTTGTATTATATACATGAGACGCTATCGTAGGAGAGATAAGTAATACGTACGATGCAAACATAGTAGCAACTTTTTTGCAAATTTCGCGTAATATACAAAAAATATAGAATAAGAAGCAGCTGCAGGCTGGATTTGTGTTTCTACTGGCGAAATGTGCGGTTGCCGATAAAACAAAATATATTTTTATGAAAATGAGTCCAAAAACCAAGAAATTTGTATTAAAATGAGAGAGCTAATAATAAGATTAAGAAAATAGAGAAATTCTGTGAATTCAATTTTGTTATGCACACAATGTTAAAATATTCTATTTCATATTTAAACCATGGAATCGATATTTGTGTTTTTATGTATTTTTTGGTATATTCACTTTTTTAAATAAAATTAATTTTCTCCTATACGCGGTATTTGTGAGGCGTACGTATACTTTTCTGTATGACTGTAGGTGTTTGTTTTATTCCATGTAATCTACCGTTCACTTTACTAGACCAAGAAGCTTTTGTTTCCTTCTGAAGCAAGTAATTATGTACCACTACCAAGTCGGACATCGATAAGAAAGATTTGTATAAGTCGGACTTATTTTACAATCGTGTTGGCAATAAAAATACTGCCATTTTACTAAGATTTAATCGTTAACATTATTAGTCGAGAGAACAGTATTGTTAGTAGTAGAGTTTCTTATTGCACTTTTATAAAGTTCACAGGATCTGCAATAGGCTTTATAATAATGTATAAGAACAATTCTAAAAAAATTGAAATTTGAATTTTTCTTCGTTGAGTATAGTAAAACGATCCATGTATTTATATATGTAACTATAAGATGTATTATATATAATATAAAGTATATATATTTAAAATAAATTTAGATATTAAGAGTATCACAATACACAGAAAGTATATAACTATAAATAATGAATGCAAAATCCATATATAATCATCTAAGTATAGTATTCTCTTATTCGTTCTTTGTGGCCACTGACACTGACTCTAATAATATAAAACAAAGCATTTTAGAGTTCACACACTAGCACACATTCTTTCACAGAATATACAAAGGAAACAGGCCAACATTTTTTTAATCGCAAAACAAGAAGTACAGAATAAAAGAGAAGAAGCAGAGAAACCTCGAGTGCGTTTCACGACAATCCAATGAGAGGCCTGTGAGAGGTCAAAGTTCGCTCATCTTAGACGCATTTTAGGTCAACTAAATGCCTTAGATTTTCTTCTAGCTATATTCAAGCGACGGTGTAGAGGAAAGATTTACGCGATATCTCCTCTTCGCTAAGTAAAACGTACTGTTGCGTGATGTCGTAAGTATCTATTCTTAAAAGGAAGTAAATAATGGAGAAGATGTATACCCACAGAAACAAATAAGTAAGTATCGAGAATATACTTCAGTTAAGGCGTTAAGATATGTAGCCTTACGAACTTTCGTTCCGCATTTCTATCACGAGTAAAACACCTATTCACCTTTTACTCTTTGTGAACTTTTAAAAATGTAATACAAAATGAAAATAAACACAATTATTTCTTATATGCCATTATGAGAACTGCTTTAGAACAATATGAATTCTCTTGGAGATATTACGGAATCTCCAATTACCAAATTAGACATTCACATTATTTTCTGTTCTTTTAGCAGTAATTTGTAAGATCTTAAAGCTGATATTTGATTACGGAGAATGTTTGGCTAGTAAAAATTTCACACAACAGCAATTTTAATTTCGAACAATATCAATTTTAGACAGCACTCGTTATAATTGTTATATCTTTGAATGAAATAAAAAAAATTCTTGATTAGCTCAAATTATAATTTTCACTAAAATTTTTTTAATTTAATTGTCGTTTCTGAAGAATGATTTATTTTTATTAAACCAGTAGTTCCATATATATATATATATATATATTTTTCACTTCTTTCACCTGTACTTAAGGACAATTATTTTCAGTGCAGTGACTTCGTTTAGGCATTAAAACGTAGCCAGTTAGTTACCACTCCATTTCTGAATGTAGAGTATGTGAAAGTTTACTATCAAAATCATCCAGTGAAGAATGATTTAATTTAATCTTTTCGTAAAGCTTGTGTCGTATCTAAGGCTCATGTCTTTTAGCTTTAGTGTCGCTAAGATTGTGGTTTTTCAAGCCGTGAGGTTTTTAAATTCGGATTTCGTGTGAAAACTGTAGGGGACACGAAACAGAGTTGCTGGACCCC
The DNA here is from genome assembly GCA_023690525.1 of Holotrichia oblita. Classification (NCBI taxonomy): domain Eukaryota; kingdom Metazoa; phylum Arthropoda; class Insecta; order Coleoptera; family Scarabaeidae; genus Holotrichia; species Holotrichia oblita. Next base: position 34,907,481 of record CM043021.1, on the reverse strand, counting down.
GAAGGGACTTAGCTGCCGACCGACCAAATGGTATACGGCGAAACACAGGGGATGCACACACTCCCCAGGACCGAAGTCGTGAGGGCGAAAATCAGCTGCCCGCACGAGACCGACACCTCTCGGAGAGGACCGGCGAACCGGTGGGTCCCTCTTCCCCGTGCTACCCATGTTAGACAAGTTCCCTTGTCAACGTTTGACGGGTCACCGTTGGAGACGCTTTAGCAAACTCCTACCTCACATCTAACCCTACGGGGCCTAGGCCTCCTTGCGGATGGCGACTATCGGCCAGCGTAGGAAACGGAATCTGGCCGTGAGGTACAACCAGCCCGCCCGTGAATTAAGCCTGAACTACGAGGACGGCCGGGCCGAAGCCCTACCCCGAAAATGCTAACCGCGATGCTCTTTCTCCCAACCGGAATAGAGATACCGCAGTGAAACCGTAGGGTCCCAGAATCACCGAGTTGTTTTAGGATGAAACCGAGGTTTCCCCAACCAGACAACCAGCGGGCGGACTACTCCTCGGCGAACCGACTTTTATCCTCCCCTACTAAAATTCTCTCGCCACGCCCGTTCCCCAGCGTGTGGCCTACAGGGATGGGGTAGTGAAGCTGAGAGTTCTTCGGCGAGTGCCACAGGGTAACTCACTCACCCACGCAGGGGACAGCCAAATCGTGGCCAGGTGCTAGTTTCTCATCTCCAGGATTCTACGAGTTGCAACACGAAGTAGAGGTCTGTCAGGGTCTATTTCCCCCAAGTACTGGATCAGCGCGTTCTCCTACTAAGAAGCTCTTTGAGGAGTTTCCATGACCAGCGCTATTGCATTAGCGTGTGCTTAGCGTTGCTCACAAAGTTCAACGGTGCAGCACTTGGTTCTGAAGGATATTGACGCTTTTTATTTGGGATGTACTGGCGGTGGACTAAGTGTAACGCACCCTATGTTAAAATAGGTCGAACCAATACCGTACAGATCAAAAATTTAGAAAGAACTTTTCGTGTACATAAAAGGAGCAAGAGTCGGGCGCGGACGTAAAAACTTGATAACTAGGGCTGAAAAGTGCTATCAAAAGGTCACGCTCGTGTTTAGGGTTATACTATACATGGGATTTCCAAGACAGCCTCCTTTGTTTATCAATAATTTTGTTGATAGGTGGAGGATTATGTCTTTAAAAAATCTGATTGTCGCATATTTATAGGCGTTGATAGTAAGCCGCCATCTAGAAGCCCACCTGCAGATCTCGTCGATCGATTATTTGGAGCTGGCGATACACTAAAGCGTTGTTTCTGGCAGTGGCGTACGCGGCGGTATCGTTCTCGTACACAGCTAGTTTTGTGAAAATAGATTTTGACATGTCGTTTGAGTATGACTCTATCGACTCAATTCTATTCTCATATATATATATATATAGTAATATATCTGTTCGGATATATCAATGATATTGACGCGCCATCTACTCACAGGCTTAATCTACTGGAATTGTATCTGCGGTTTATATATTTTCTAGATTATAGTTACTTTGTGTGAACCTTTCGTCATGGCTTCCATAGCAAAATGAAGGTGATGATCCTCACTGAAAACTTTACAAATCTTTCAGCAGGTTCTTTTCAGCACCAACTTGTAAATAAATTGTGGCGACCAGGAGATGTATATCGAGGACAATACTGTCGCATAATGTATAAGTAGGCACATGCTTTTAAACTAATAGCGCAGGGATTGGCAGTATATGGAGTACAATTCCAAGCAACTTAATATATTTCGTGGAAATACGTTATGTACACTATTCTCATAGATTTATAGAGCCTTCTATTTGTTGAAAAATTCGAGTTACGTTAGATTGTCAATGATTAAATGTTTTAATTACATTAAAACTAAGCTCAAATAATATATACTAATGATTCCATTTGTTTTTTTGTACTAGTTTATAAATGAAAGTGTTTTATCTTGTAGCATTTTGAGGCTCCAAGCAAATTTATTTGCTAAAGACATAAACCAGTCGACACTGTTGATATTTAAACAACTAAATATGTTTGAGGTAAACATGAATATATCAGTAAGTCGCTTCTTTACTGCCATGATTATGGTAATTATAGATACTTATTTCAGCTTTACAGTTCATGAAGATAGCAGTAGACGTACCATCACCATTTATTATTGTATGTATGTTACTTTAACTTTACCTAGCCAGCATTGAGTGACGAAGAATTTTACTCTAAATTGTTTTAATTATTCAACTTCTGCTATTTGTCCTAATTAAAAATACAAGAATACTGGTAGCAGTACTTTAGGAGTAACATAAATAATGTAACAACGAGTTCTCTTTGCCTTTTGTATATCTCCATTTAGCATTTCAAATTATACAGTCAAACTTGTGACTTACGTTATTAGCACATAAAATGAAGCATACATTGAAATATATTTTCGGAAGCCGTTTTCATTATTAAAGAAGTAATCTCCCATTGTTGTTACAGTAATCCACTATTAATACAAGGCATTTATGCGTTTTAATTTGAATATGTTACGTTGAACTTTATAATATTTATAGACTTCGTAATGCGTAAATATGATGTCGGCATTAAAATTCAGAAACAAAGGTACAATTAATCTGGAATGTCGCTTGTTCTTATACAAAGAAGACGTAAAATTTATATCGTAGGATGTTGTCGATGATTGTTAAGTAATTTATAGGTCATACAGTGACCGGCATAAATATTGCAACGTATGGGAACATATTGACACATATGAAACATAACAACATATTGAAACATATGGGAAAAAACTAATTTAACCGTGTCTCTATGTCGTTAAATAGAAAAGTTACCCATGTTGTCCCTACGAAATCCGGGCATCCTGTATGTACTTTACTATGACGCGGTCAAAACCCGGAAGCCCTCATAACAGACATTCAAAGTAACAAAGAAAATTGACGTTTATAATTGCTGATTATGGCACTTATGTCAATAAAACTCTATTTTATGACATTCATAAGGTAGTATAGGCTTAATAAAAGACGTACGTTTTACAATTCATAGCTATCTAAGACTTTTAAATTTATGTTGAGCAGATAACTGCAAATAAAATGTATAATGAAATAAATTTTGTTCTATTACTATATTCATTTGAGTGGATAAATGTTTATGAAATTTTACCCTGATATACTCAGTGAGCCCTTTAAAATGAGGTGTCACACCACCCATTCCATCTAAATGATACTATGTCGCTCCCTGTCGTATAGGACCGCACTGTATAAGTTGAGCGTAGGTTTTCAAGATTGTTTTTTATTGTGTTCAAGTCCCCTGTGTGTTGTATAACGACTAATTAAAAATTAGTCCTTGTACGTGTTTTCAAAAAAGTAAAAAAATGTTAAGTCCACCTAAAGTTTATAATATGCTAGATCGTACGTTATTAAATTAAATTCAACAAATTCTACAATGCTTTTATTAAAATAATCAGTATTATTTCTAAGACATTAATAATGAGAAAAAGTAATACGCTAATTAACTCACGTAGTTAAGTTCCAAATGTAAGCTCTAGAGATTCTAATATTCTGACATATCATCAGACAGGTGAAAACGTGGAGAGAATACTTGAAGAAGTACAATGTGTTGTACTAGCGGCGGTTTATGTTGAAATGGTGTGGTTTTGGAAATACAGAGTGTATCTACCACATAACAAATCTTATTTCACGCTTTAGAAAAACGCTGTTCGCATAATAAAACGTTGAAATTAGTTTTACATTGTTCAGAATGTACTCATTCATTGAGATTTTATACGATTCGTATATAAATGAAGAAGGGATATACAAGTTCTGATACATACACATGGATATAAGTAGGCAGGGCAGTGGAGAACTTTGCCGTTGTTATTGTGGTCCCTTTTAGGAAGAAAATATACCCGCATGCTGTCGCGTCACCTGCTACATCTTCAGGAGTCTGTTCCAATGCTGCCGACGGCTCGTGGCAGGTGGATCGCGACCAAACGTGAAACCGTTCAATAAAAGAGTTATCGTCTACACACACGACGTACATTTGTTATAAATATCTATGTATGTGTGTGGATGTGTATGAAAAGATGGGTACATGCAGTCAAATAAAACCAATTTAATAAAAGTAACGAGCGCAAAATACAATAGAAGAGGATATGAACTATAGCGAATGGGTATACGTTATATAGGAACAGCATTTGGTTAATTTCACTTCTTAGACATAACACTAATTTTACGTTTTAAACTTTATGAATAGTGCCGTAATACAACTAAATAACATTAATTTTTAGTGTACACAATATTATATTTTTCATATCCTAGCACCCTCTCTCGAACAATATCATCTTTACTTACATTTTAAATATTATGGTTTATAAAATTGTTATTAAAATGTAATGCTTAATTGCCTTAATGGTTCTAATAATAGTTTCAGTTTAAATATGTTAGGTAATGAAATGAATGATATTTTAAGCTTATAAATGAACTGCTTGAATGATAAAAATGAATTTAGTTTCTGTCGTGTACAACGCTATTTCTGTCTCTTACTAAGCCAAAATAATATTAATCCTGCTTGACCTGAGTTTTAATTTGACGTAACAATCAGTAACTGATTTAGGTTTAAGTATTTAAACGTTCTCTTAACTGATTCACAGTGCTGTTTCTTTGTACGTCTATTAAATTTTCTCGATGTATTTATCGCAAATTTGTCTTGATATTTGTGAAATTTTCAGGAAATTCAAAGCACTTCAAGTACAATGCATTGGAGTAGCAACTTATATACATTTTATTATTCAAAATCTGCCTAAAATGTTGTCAATATATTTTGTGTGATCTATCCATAGTGTATCTATCTTACTATATGTTGTAATGTGCAGACAGAGACAGTTATTTACTATATTAATGTTGTCGTACTTGCGGCTATGTCTAATGCAATTTCGTCAGGACACTGTGGAGATGCTTTATTTTTTAATTAATGTCCACTTTGATTTAGCACCTAAATTGATTTTTAAATTCGTATGTATCTGTTATTTCTTATCATTATTTTCCTTTATTCTGATGGAGATGGTTTTCATTTAGATCACCATGAAGATATGTTGTAGGAGTACTTGGGTGGTTCCATTGTAATTTTTGTTTGCGCTAGTGACATAATTTACAACTGATACTGGTCCTGTACGCTTCATCATTAGTCTATTTCAGAGATCCACGCAATTGACACCACAGCTTCTTGAGCAAATTTTAATTTCGATAAAATTTGTGCCATCGAAAACTGAAAGAAAATCCCAGTAAATTTATTTTTGAAAAACTGATATGCCATCCGATATGCATGCTGCCAACTTCACAACTTGCAACGCAAATTTTGATTCCGCTGCCAAAAACTGAAAAGAAAAATTGAAAGAAAAACTCCGGTGTAATAATTTTTGAAGAAGTTATTAGTGATTCAATTTTTATGGAGTCGCCTTCATCCCATTGCATTAGCACAACTTTCGGATTAAATTTTGGATTTGAGCAGTAGCACCGCATTTGATGCGAATTATCTTTTCAGTCTCAAAAATTTGCGCCGCTGAAATCTGAGAGAAAGCTCAAATTATTATTTAATAACTTATAAACAATTCGATCCCTTTTTTCCGGTACTGTGCCAACACTACAACATTCGATGTAAATGACTTGTTCGGTGTCAAAAATGTGCCCCTACCTTGCACTGTTGAAATCTAGAAACTCAAATATGGCTATTAATAGTTATAAATAAGGCGCGATATCAACGTAAAGGATGTGCATTATTACACCTTTCTAATTAGTACAACTAGTTGCCGCCTTAAAAATTGAATTGTTAATAATCCTTCCTAGAATAAATTCTCCAGTGTTTTTGTTTCGGTTTCTGATGACGCAAATTTTTAACATCGAAATAAAAATTTGCGCTGCAGATGTAGTCTGGTATCCCTGGTACCTCAGATAATAAAGCTATCAAGGTATAAGGTATTTTGGAATCGATACCAAGAAACCGATGTAAGAGAATCAATACAAAGAAATCAATTACAAAGTATCGATACCTTGATTGATATCGATACCCAATACGAAAATGTCGCCATCGTCCAGTCCTAGTAGAAACACATGAATCAATATATATATCATTTTCCGACTTTCCTTACTTTTTTTGTATGTTTTTGTTCATTTGACTTTTTTCATTTTGTATTTCCACATTTTACGCGATTTTCATTTTTTAGCTTACTAGACGTTAATTTATTATGATATTGATAAAGTAATGTATTAGAGAGCACTAAAAGATGCACGGAATACAATTATTAAAAATCGCGAATCTGCGTTAAACATTTATTAAATTTAATATACATGGTCCTGCAATAGTGCGTCACGGTTCCATAGCACCTTCACGAATTAAATTAAGAATTTCATTCACTGCCGACCTATACTGTATTATAGGGTGCATCTTAAGAAAATATTTTCAGTAATGGTGAACACCTATATATTATTGCACTTTTGGATTCCTAATTAAATTTAAATTGCACTTTGTTATACGTACATTAGATATAAGTTGCATTGTTTTTGAATTACATGACGATTTTCGAAAAAAAAAATGTAGTAGCATATTCGAAATTTGGAAATATCTCCAAAACTGTGAAAGTTAGACAGATGAGGTTTTCAGTTTTCGCTTAAGCATGAAAGAGTACACGTCTTTTATTAGAAAATTGTTGCGTTTAAATTACATGATTATTAAATGGGGAGCTGTGATTTTCGAACTCTAAAATTATGGAGATATTGATTTTTTTAAATAGAATGGTATAGTAATTTTTACATAAATGGATGTAAAATTTAATTTTATTTCAATTTTATACAGGTATTATGGTGTCTATCTCTAACGGTTTTTTCGGATTTCACGACAGATACGTATTACGAAGAAACAAAGGTGGCCATGGAAAAACAAGCATGTTGTTTATTGATACAAATTTTGACATTTCCTGTTTGAAATAAGTGTGTAATATTTTATTAAAAAGAAATGAAGTATTCAAGAGTAGGACTCACTGATATGATTTTTGTGTTGGGTGAGAGCGAGATAAACTGTTTTCTTGCTAGTAGAATTTATGCGACTCGGTTTCCTGAAAGGCGACATCCAGAAGCGATCAATTTTACCAGACTTCTTGAGCGCTTTGTTGAAACAGGAAGCGTTAACTACAAAAAAACAGAAAGAACAAAGACAACAGCAAATGATGAAAATGAGTTGGCAGTTTTATTGACAGTAACTGAAAATCCAAATACTAGTCAAGCAAGTGTAGGGTAACAAGTTGGAATAAGTGAGAGGTCCGTCCAAAAAATTCTAAAGAAACATCATTTTCATGCGTACCACATTCAGTTGCACCAGGCCCTGTGAGAAAATGACTTTCAGAGGAGGGCACAGTTTTATACGTGGGCACAATTGCGTGTTCAAGAAAATCAATTTTTCTTTATGAACGTACTTTTTTTCTGACGAAGCAACTTTTCACAATACTGGATGCGAACAGACATAATTATCATTCATTATTCTGTCGAAAATTCAAGAATAGTTAGGCAAATAGATCGCCAACAACGCTGATCAATAAACGTTTGGGGAGGAATTGTTGGAGGACATGTGGTTTTTTAATGGTCACCTTAACAGCCAAATATATTTGGAATTTTTAATAAAGAGTTACCACGATTAATTTAAAATTCATCTATAAACATCTAGGCGCAAAATATGTGGCTACAGCAAGATGGAGCCGCGGCCCATTTTTCGCAACAAGTCAGAGTCCTGTTAAAATCAATATGGAAACAGATGGATTGGAAGAGGCGGATCAGTTCCTTGGCCTGCGAGGTCGCCCGACCTGACAAAAATAGATTTTTTTATGGGGGCATGTAAAAGAATTGGTTTATAGGGAACCTCCAACCACTGAACAAAATATGCGACAAAAAATTGTCGGCGCATGTGGAAAGGGACTTTCAAGTGAGAATTGGTAAATGCCCTCAACAAAATGGAAGACATTTCGAACATCTATAAAAATAAGAAATTTGTTTTATAATGTTAATTCAAATATACTTTCTAAGCCTATTTTAACATTGAAGATGTCGCTTACTTATTTTTTTAAATCTTTTTGTTTGTTGTGTTCTGTTGGTCACTTTTGTAATTTGTATCAACCAACAACATGCTTGTTTTTCCATGGCCGCCTTTGTTTCTTCGTAATACGCATCTGTCGTGAAAATCCGAAAATACCGGAAATATCTCGAAAACCATTAGAGATAGACACCATAATACCTGTATAAAATTGAAATAAAATTAAATTTTAGATCCATTTATGTAAAAACTACTATACCGTTCTATTAAAAAAAATTAAGATTTCCATGATTTTAGAGTTCGACAATCACAGATCCCCATTTAATAATCATATAATTTAAACGCAACAATTTTCTAATAAAAGACATGTACTCTTTCATGCTTAAGCTAAATCTGAAAATGTATGTATCACAAAGTGCCATTTATATTTAACTAGGAATCCAAAAAGTGCAATAATATATAGGATGTTCCATTTAAAATAACAAAGTTGCTATCTACTTCCGGTACAACCGGAAGTTCACCATTACTGAAAATATTTTCTTAAGATACACCCTATAATACAGTATAAGTCGGCAGTGAATGAGATTCTTAATTTAATTCGTGAAGGTGCTATGGAAGCCTGACGCACTATTGCAGTGTATAATATTATTGTTTTGGATAATTACTTTTATTTTTGGTATAAGTTTTTAAACACTACTTTAGTAAAAATTAATTGTGATCGTAAATACAGGGTTGGCCATTAGCAATAGCAACAGTTCTTGAATTCACGTTCAAAATATAAAATATTAAATTACAAAAAAAAAAATATATACAAAGACATCTGCGGTTTAATAAATCAGGTTTGCGAAGTGACAACCTGTACTAACAATAATATATCGTAGCTTCCTTACAAGTACTCTATAAACTGTTGAGATGTGGCTTGAGGAATTGCTTCTACTCGCTGCCGTATTATAATTTCAAGATAATTTAGGGCTTGTAGCAAACTACGGCAAACTGAATCTTTTAATGATTCATAAGAATGATGCGGTAAGCCCCATCATACGTGAACTATGCATTCTCCACCATATTTCATTGTTGGCGGTGGGAAGAAAAGACTGTCCAAGTACGAGGCGTATTTTTAAAGTAAGTACCGTTTCGAAATTCCGCTGCTGCAGCTCTGCGATCGGCAATTCGCGCATACGCATTGTTATCCTTCATTTGCTCACAAGCTACAGACGCCATTACGGAAACAATCGACCGTGTTTACACTGTTTTGTGAGTATTTAAAATGTTTCCGCCAATTACGAATCCCACCTACTGTGAAGTGCGCGCTGTTATCCGCATTCTCCGTGCTAAAGGTGTGAAAGCTGCTGAAATTCTTCGTCAGATCTGTGAAGTTTATGGAGAAAACATTATGAGTGATGGAATGGTAATGAAGTGGGTTAGAGCTTTTAAAGATGGTCGAAATAATGTTCATGACGAGAAACGGACTGGGCAACATTCTGTCAGCGACAATTTGATGCAAAAAGTTGACAAAAACGCCCTTCACTGTCTCTTCGTTATCTCAGACATTTTCTCAAGTTTGCAATGCCTTCAGAAATACAGAATTTTGAACATAACGTTGCAATTGGCCCTATATTTGAAAAAAATTGAATGACTCAAAAACGGCTAATTTTTTACATAGGGTCTCTTAATAAGTTTGGATGCAGAATTGTATGCTCGATACAAAAAACTCATAAAAAATATACCATGCTATTTAAATTAAGAAAGTTGACGTCACCTTCCGGTAAACCGGAAGTGGTACAATGTCGCAAATAATTTTACTGATGAATATGTTGAAATGATATGTTGAATTTCAAGAACATCAAAAACTTCTAACGAAGCACTTCCGTGAATGACCCTGTATATCAATAAGCGAGCCCTTAATGTTCATTTTTTCAGGTATTACAAAATTTTCTTGCAAATCATAAAATTGAAAATCATATGCAATTATTAGAAAATATGCTTTCTAGCATTAACATACTCGGATGTAAGGTGAGTATAAAAGTTCATTACGTCCAACTCCTTAGAATGGATTAGAAAATCTAAGTGAGGTTAATGACAAACAGGGGTAAAGATTCAATCAGGACATTAAAACTGTGGAAGATAGTTATATGATGGTTGGATGGTTTTGGAGCCTTAAGCGAGATTATCATGGTAAACTCAATGCTAGGAAGTCTTATCAACAAAAATTTGTAAGTGATAAATCTATATTAATCTATTTTGTGAAATAAATAGTTGACTTTATAGTTCTATTTTTCTAACTGATAGTTTGAGGAAGTAGTAATAGTAATAACATGAAATTAATGTTATTGTATGGCAAAGGAAGCCAATTCAGCATTTCTCAAAACCCGTTCTGATGGACTAAATCTAGCGATTATTTTGGATTCTGTATCCTAAAATTACCTGAAAACGGTTAACAACCTTGGGTTGTAATAATCACAGGATCGTTAATTCCTGTAGACGAGATAGCGCATCATACAATCAGCTGTTGGCGTTAAAGTTGATAAATAATTGCTAGATGTAAATTTTCTGTTCCCCACAGCCTCAAATTTTGCTTGTTCATACAGCCAGTAGATCAAAATCTTCCTCGTTCGATCACCACACTCCTTCAATTGACATGCTGCAATTTTCAATGCGTTCAAAGAATTCATTCGCAGACTCGTACTGTCGCTCTATTTCGAACAGTCTCAAGGGCTGATTAATTTGAGTTTTGTATAAGATGCTTTTGAAGCCGATGTTGATGGTGGAGTTGCAAAGTGCTCCCATATTTTTTCTATGATTTCCAGTATCGGAACGGTCTTTTGATGTTTTAGAATAGTTGATGCGGTCGTCGGCCGCAGATGCTGTTGCTTCGTTAGAATCATAAGTAACTCTCGAATACTTTGTTGGTTTCTAATTTTTCTGTGTTTTTCTTTACCTTATAGTATATAATATAGTACGCAAGTAATAATTATTTATTATATAGTATATAATTAATTCCAGAGTAACTTCGTTTGTATATGAAGCTATCTTGAAAGCTGATGGGGCACATTTTTTGTATTGCAAATCGCAGTATAGGTGGTGGATAATAGTAACTATCCACTATGTGTGTATGTATGTGCTACGGGGTGATATCGCACTACGACCTGAAAGGTCTATTGTGTCCCCCCTTTCTTGCTGTGAGGTAGAGGGTTTCTCGTCTTCATAGCTGGCTTGCTAGGCCTATCTGCTTTAGAAAATTTAGAATGTGGGATGGCTTGACTTTTGGCAGATCCCCCACTTCTATTTCATAAGTTCCTAGGTGCCTGGACCTTGAATTACGTAGTGCTACGCACGCAGAGAGGATATGTATGGAAGTTTCGTCTTCCTCCTCGCAGAAACGGCATTCTGCTGTCTCTGCTAGCCCAATTGTTTTCATATGGCTTCGGAGCCGACAGTGACCTGATAGGATTCCTGTCAGTAAGCGAAGTTTGTCCTTGCCTATGGTAATGAGTTCATTGAATCTGTTCTGGTTATAGGTTCCCAGAGTCGTTTTCGCTTGTCTCATTCCATGTTGATCAAACCAGTGCTTGGTTTTCCTTTGATCAACTTCTCTTTTTAGTTTCTCTAATATTGTACTCTGACTGATCCCGCAAAAAGGTTCAGGGCCCAAGAGAGATGCACTCGTTCCCTTTTTAGCAAGTTTGTCAGCTTCCTCGTTTCCTTCTAATCCGGTGTGTGCCGGCACCCACAGGAGAGTGACTTTATTTTCCCTGCCTAGCTTGTTTAGCTTAGATAGGCAGTCCCAAGCCATTTGTGAGCTGATTGTATAGGAACTCAGCGTTTTGATGGCTGCTTGACTATCGGTCAAGATAATAATCTCCTGTTTCCGATACTTTTTTCTAGGTTAAATCGAACGCATCTATCTATAGCGTGTATTTCCGCCTGAAGGATGCTAGGGAACTTCCCTAAACTTTCAGAGTACTTGGTTCTGGGCCCATATACTCCGATTCCAGTCCCTCCGGTTGTCCTAGAGGCATCTGTATACCGTAATATGGCATTCTTGTTCAGTTCCTTTATGGTGTTTTGATTCCAGTCGCTTCTGAAACCTAGCCTCGTGGTGAACTTTTTCCGAGGCTGAATTTCTTCGACATGCCATCGCGCGGCATGTCCCACAATGGATCATCTCCTAGTAGGATTTTTGATTTCTGCCTGATGGGGCCTTCTCCCATCAGTCTGTATGTGGTTTGTCTAGCCACACTCTCCACTAAAATGTGAAGAGGTGTGAGATTTAGTACCACTTCTAAAGCGGCCGCTGGGCATGTGCTCATTGCACCAGTAATGCAAACGCATGCCAGCCTTTGTATCTTTGCGAGTTGTATCCTCGTTGTGGTCAGACTGGCACGTTTGCTCCAAGCCACTGCCCCATATGTGATGATTGGTCTCACTATTGCCGTGTGCATCCAGTGCAGAATTTTTGGGTTACATCCCCAATTTTTCCCTGCGAAGTTTCTACAAACCATTAGGGCTCTTTTGGCTTTGTTGGTTACTTCTAATTCGTGCTTGTTCCAGAGAAGTTTATTATCTAGTGTAAGACCTAGATATTTAATCTCTGTCTTCCACTCAATGCTTTGCCCATCTAGCTTGATGGTTTTGAGATTGAGTTTCCTTTCCCTTGTGAAGGCCACTAGTGTAGTTTTGGTAGGGTTAATATTTAGTCTGACCGATTGACACCATCTTTTTGTAAAAGTATGTCCTTATTGGACAATGTCGCAGAGGGTACTTTCAAATCCTCCCCTTGCGATTATGACTATATCATCGACATACCCCTGGCAGGATATGCCAATGAATGCCAGTCAAGCCGCAGAGGAGCTCATCTACCGTTAGGCTCCACATAAGCGGGGATGCAACTCCGCCTTGTGGACAGCCCCTGGTTGTACTGATTGAGATAGTTTCTAAATCTACCTCAGTTTCCGCTATTCTTGTGGAGAGTAGCTGCGACAGCCATCTGGATGTCGTGTTATCTACTCCTCTGTTTTCTAGTGCCCTATTGACTGCCTCGTGTGCGGTGTTGTCAAAAGCACCTTCTATGTCCAGAAAGGCACACACAATTGTTTCTTTGTTTTCCAGAGCTATCTGAATCGCTGTTGTCAGCTGCACCAGTGCAGTCTCTGTGGATTTGCCTGTCTGGTATGCATGCTGACTAGAATGCAATGGCATTCGATTCAGGATCTCTATTCTAATATAGTTATCAACGGCCTTTTCCATAGTTTTTAAAACAAACGATGTGAGGCTAATCGGTCTGAAGGATTTAGGATTGGTGTAATCCTTCCTGCCTACTTTTGGAATGAAGGTGAACTATCCACTGTTGTGTAGTTACACAACATTTGAAGTTCTTCTCTGTAACATTATACAGGGTGTTTAAAAACTTAGTTGCTTATAAGTAAGTTCAATCAAAGTAGATTTATTTTAATGAGAAGGTATATACTTTCTTAGATATTCTGATTCTACAAAATATTCTCTTTTAATCTGTATTAGGTGTTCCTATACCTAAAATGGAAGATGAATAAGTTATAACGATTTAATTAACCTCCGTACCTAAAATGCTAAAACGTCAATTTGCCACTTATTTTGCCGTCGGTCATTTTAGTTACTTGTTCTTGTATACACTGAGAGAAATAGATCTGCACCAGTACAATAATTAGGGTAAACAATGCGAGAATTTACTTTGCAACAACAAAAAAATTATTGTAGGTATTAGTTATCAAACATGTTGTAATAGTATTTTTTTTTACAATTTTTATTTTACCTGTAATAACATTGTTTTCGCTTCTGTACAATACATTTTTCTTAGTATATGGTGTTATAATGGATTAGCATTGAGAATAGACCAAATCAAGTATCATAAATTTATTTATTATGTAAAATGAATGTAATCAAATAGTAAAATAAACGTATCGAACGTTTAGTGAAAGATACTAACATTTATAACAATGATCAGGAACAATTTCCAAGAATTTTTGAGACATAAAAGTTTTAGCAACCGATATGTTCGTAGAATAATAGTGAAGATCTGATGTTATTTGCCTACAGGATCACTTATTCCCATAATTCAATGGGAAGAATTTACGAAAACACGATTAACAAAATGACAGACGTTAAAATAAGTGACAGGTAAATATGTAAAACAAATGAGCTAATTCATTATATCGGTTAACCGGAAGTGATATTTATTCAAGATTATTTTCACATGATAGTTCATATTCAACTATATCCAACTCCAAAATTTTGTTTTAAAATTTAGTTCCGTTTGTATAATACATTTAATAGGCCATTCTCACTGATCACCCTGTATACTTACAATTTAATAAATTGTATAGATATGCAGTAAAGTACAAGATATTGTTTAAACGATTGTATACGTATATAAGTGTATACTGCAATAAATAAATACTAATGAAAAATAATATCACTCCATATTGTTGTTAAAACTGATTTTTGAAAACAAAATAGTGTATTCAAGCATAGACGGTTGGTAAAACAGTGAGAAATGCAGTATCTATTTCTGTGTTAGCAAAAGCGAACAGTCGATCAACATTTATAGTTTCCGACTTTTATAGTAAACGACGATTTGCTATTAAAGTAAATTACCCGACGAAAGCAACCCGCATACATTTTTATTGTTCACATCACCTGCTCTAGGTGCACTGTACATATGTATGTACATACGCAGCATCCTTTTTGAAAATATATTTCCAATTATATGTTCAGTAGGTAGCAGCTGCTTGTTCGCTGAAACTTTAATAGAAGCTTTAATTTCATAGTGTTAACATGAACACTAACAATATTACTTAAATGGTTAAAAATTTTAATTCGAAATACCATGTTTGATGTATTTAGGTCAAATAATAACAATCTATTGCGTATAAATATAAGTTTATTTCTTCATTAGAATTGTACGATGCCATTGAATAACAAAGTATGGAGAATATGTAAGAAAAATGACAATGCTAACTTTCTGCCGGTGCTACTTATCATAATTGATCGTTCCCCTATACGCTAAAGTGTTAAGTAGTATCGTTCCATACTCGATTTAATTAACAAGCTTTACTTTGTTGAATAAATTCCTGTTATGTAGCTTGTAATCGTAGAAAATGTTTGTTTTGTTATTGTTGCCGTATTTTTACTATTTTACTTACTGCAACTAAGTACCATAATTACCCTTTATTGGCGTAGTTATTCTTTTACAGATATTGTTTTTTAGGTGGATAGGTACACATTATTTGTATTGACATACATTGCAATGATATTATGCGGTTAAGTTTCATGTGCCAATCTTATATGAAATTCCTCAATAGTATCTTTATATGAAATATAAAATAAAAGATAGGAACCTGTAATATGTATAAAATAGAATTCATTATATGCTAATAGTTTTCTTTAGTTTATAAACTTACAATACAATTACGAATAACTAACAGTACATTCTAATGTAACCCGCGTTTACAACTTTAGTTATCTCTTAACACGTATTTTATTATTAAATATATTTTTATAACAATATCGGCGGACTCAACCAGCATCCACTGGAATAAAAAATCTAGTGACTGATCCAGTATTTATAGGGATTTTTGTGTTAGTGACTTAGAACGTGCTGTCTATATTCAACGTATTTCATAGTACATTTTTTGTAATTAAAAAAAAACCGTTTACATTACGATTACAATTATTTGAATAAATATAGACCTTTTAGTAACTATTTTGATAGCTTTTTATAATAATTTAAATTTTCCATTAAGATTCATATCCATATCTGTTCAATATTAATGCCCTAACAAAGAACGACGTTAATATTACTAGGCCTTGGTCGCATATTTAGTTGGCCATACTTTGAATTTTGTTGTTTTCAAATTTTCAAATTACGATTTACAATACATTCTTAGTTCGAGATAAAACAAGTTGGCATTAATAAATAGTCTTTTTATTTATTTATATATTATTCTCGTAGAAGAGATAAATAATTATAATAAAAAAGGGTATATGAAGAATAGATTGAGAAACATAAAAATAGGAATCGAAGCAAATACTATGGAGGATAAATGGAGAAATATAAAAATCATTATATTATGCTGGATATGAGAAAAAGAAAACGAGAAAAAATGGTTATAATGACGAGTCTCACAAAATTGTAAAAAAGAAAGTACGGGCGAGGCTCAAATAGATAAGATCAAGTAGAGGGAAATACATAAACGAATATGAGAGAAGAAAGAGAAGACGTAATAAGCTAATAAGAAGAGATATGAATTAATGGATAAATAGTAGAAAGAAAGATGTCGAAATGCATAGTATGAATAAAAAATGAAGAGCAGTACAAGAAGGCGAAAGATTGTCGTGTATTTTAACAGTTGTTGTGTGAATGTAATTTTTGCATACTGCTACATAGCCATTTTTTTCAAACGCATCGCTTTTGTAACTATTACTTTTAACATGGTGCTCACTATAAATTACAACACTGTTGAGTTATTATTAAACTGCTTAATTGTCATCTTGTTTGACTTGGAAATTTATTCTAGAATTCTTTAAGAACATCCAAAGAATATGGACATAAATAATGTTTCAGAATAATTGTTTCAATAATAATAATAAAAACGGGTCGGGCTGACTATCGTCCCGATAGGAGTCAGGTGTTAATTCTCTGGAGGGGCGGTGACATTTTTTCAGAGAGTTGAAATCCGGCTCGACTTACCATTCGTTGCTGGGAGCAAAGTGATTAATAGTGCAGCATTATAAAAGGCAATATAATGCTATCACAAAGTCATTTGAACACAATTCACACACACAAAACTACACCACGAGAGTTGATAGCCAGACAAGTAATACAGCGTACGGAGTCACTGCAACTAAGCACCCACCACATATAAAAATGTTAGTATTTAAGTTCTTCGGCGTTATGGATTGGAATGAATGTTGGAATACTGTTGAAAAAAGTAACGAGCGTACCATGTACAATCAGAACGCGTAAAGATAAAGGCATAATTTTAGCGGTGCATAAAAGCTTCCCTAGACGAGTTATATACAACGAGTTTAGAATTTTTCTATTGCTGCATTATTTACTGAGCGGCTCCAATAGGTGCACCATTCTGTCGGCATGGAAACCGAAGCGGACGGGAGACGTACGCGCCCTCAGCCGCGAACACGAAGACCGCTCGTGACTACAGCACAATATGACCGCACCCTTGCGTTCATCAGCGCTATAGCGTCGCGTATGTCCTTCTCAAGGCAACTTGAAGTTGTTTGGCCAGCAGGAAGGGCAGGTGTACTCACTATGCGAACTGTACAGGAGCGTTTGCTGGAGACTTAGCGGCGAGCGCGCCATGCGTTGCACCAGATTCCACCGCCTCGCGAGCACCACCGCACACGGCGCTAGTGAGTCGAGGCAAGAAATCGACAGGTTGCCGAGTAAAAGCACAATTTGTTTTCCGACGCATCCAAATTTTCCCGAATTTTGGTTCATCGCAGACGTGGTGAGTGACAATTCGAGCAGTGCATCCAACCATGCCGTATCCACCGCCAGCAGGGAATTTTGGTATAGCGTGCGATGGTGGACGTACATACGTAGATGATGATACGTAGATGATATACTACGGCCCGCTGTGCTTCTCTGCGTTCAGCAGCGCCTGCATCTGATATATATGCACGCACAACGGCCCACCGTACGTTGCGTGTGTTTGTACAGACCTTTGATGTTTTATTGACGATTCTGTGTGACCTTGAGGCTATTGATGCCATTTAAAAAATATGTCCAAAAATGTTGGCGAAAAAATTTGAATTTGATTTCAAGCATGTAGGTTAGATATGTTCAAAATGTACATACATACATAAAGTATTAGATAATGCAATAGAATTGTTCTAGTCTTTCGCGGATCTAAAGTCTTAATATAAAACTATTTGTAGTTTATCACTTCTGTAACAAGGTGGTAATAAAATCCAACTTCCCAAACACGCTTATATTATTATTTCGATTGTTTATATATTTTCTTTTATATATAAAAATAGATATTTAAGGTTTTAAAGAAGAATCAAATTTTGCAGAGTGATTTCAAGGATTGTGGGCTCGTAATAACAATAAACATCGGTATCACCTCGCACCACAACAACCAACAACTGGTGTGACGTGATACCGATGTTTACTGTTAACAAATTTTGCAGTTACTAGAAATAAGTTTATAATATTGAGTTATGTTTTACTTAAACATCTCGTTCGCATATATTTGTGAAAATAGCAGTTGGAATCGAGTCATCAGTGGCACGAACGTTTCGTGAGTATGCCGCGATAGCAAACTTGAGATAAATGGATAAAGAGAACGTATGTACGCTATTAAGGTCACTTTGAATAGCAGGCAACGCAACATCTAATTCATGCGCATAAAAGGATTTATAGATTTGAGTGTCATCAGCATACATGACCACATTAGAGCTCCTAACCGAAGTAGATAAGAGGCTGGTGTAAATAGTAAAAAGAAGAGGACCTAGAATTGACCCCTGTGGCACACCTGTATTAGTCTCCAGAAACTCTAAACATACGTGACCCAAACGCACACACTGACGCCCACCACGTAAATAGGAGGTCAACAAAGCAATCGACAAATCATCAAAACCAACATGTATTACCTATGTAAATTTCTGTATGTATATCGACCATTTGGTTTTCTAATTTCTAATACACAGTAATATGAAACACAAAATTTCATTCATTTCGATCATTCTTAAAGAAATGTTATCGATTAATCGATAACATTTAGTTAAATAATAATAATAAAACGATTATCGTACTTATCTTTGCATTTTCAGAAAAGTTCTTTTATTAAAAAAAATCCAGAATAAAACTAAAATTGTGTACTAATTATTACAATTAGTAGTATATAATCATTTTGTCTATTTTTTGTGAAATGCTATAAGTTTATTTTGCAGGTATGTAAACTGAAAATAGATTCCAAACATTTCGAGAAAGGAGAATCGATGGAATGTATTGGAGATATCAGCCAATCCCCGAACATTCCATCTACTCTCCTTTCTCTCAACGAGTATAGTCAGTATTTACCCTCAATTTAAAAAATATGTATTCGAAGGTAATATGATAGTACCTATACTTCAAATGTATAAGAAATAAATTGGTAGTTGTTGTTTTTTATACGAATCAATTATTATGAAGTATAAATGATAATGTATTGTTCGTAGAAGGTATGTTACTCGAAAAAAAGATGACGATCGCTAGTTATATATTTTGAATTTCGAAACAGAATTACCATATAAGCGTTTATTATAGTGTGTAATATACGAATATTAATTTTCTACAATATCGCTTTTGGACTATTTCATAATAAATTCTCATACAGCGGACGATTATCTAAAATGCTGGATACTATACAGTAGTATTACAGTTATTTAGTTACGACACCGTACCGATCGCTAATCCAAGATGCAGCAGCTGATTTTAATATATTCGGCACCTTGTAACTAAAGTCAATTGACTTTATGTGTTATTTTGAAGACACCTGCAGACGATCTTAGCCGTGTCTCTTATTTCCTATGAAAGATAATTAGTCAGGCAAAACAGGTGGGAAATTATCCTTTCTCGGATATATATTAATAAGTTCATTTGCTTTAACCTTTAACATTAGAAGCAATTAAGCAGTATGTGTGAAAATATGTTTATCGTTAATTAAATCGATTTTTTCGAAATTTTATTAGGTACGTTGTTTCAGAAGCTATACAAATTATGTAAGTACATATTTCGTAAAAAACATTTATCATTGCGAAAAAGTATATTATTACAAAGTTTAACCGGAAGATATTACAATGATAAACGATATATTTCGCTTACGAGACGGAGATTTATTATGACAATTAAGAACTTCGGGCTTCATAAAATGTTTTAAACTTTTGGAGCTTATCTTTAAAGTTGTGGATATTAAGGGCGTTCTTAATGTTACTGTACTGCGGAAAAGATTTTTTAATGATTATAAATGCATTCTAGAATAAATGTAATGTGTATATTAAAAACATAGCAGCAGCTCTTAAAAAGTAGCAGTTAGGCAACTGTTTTTAAAAATAAGTCGAACTAGTTAGACGATATTTTATAGAGGCGGTGGACCAGAATAAACAAATGTTAATTATAGATTTTTGAGATAATTATAGAAGAAAATTGCAACTTACTGGTTGCCAAAATTCTCGCATTTGAAACTATATTTTGGGTTAAAAGGTGTTAAGTGTGTACTTCTATGCAATATTGTTGGTTAATACCAATTGTAACGTCAGACAATTAAAGATTATTAGAACAAATGTCAATGAAGCTACTGTGAAAATGCTTGTATGTACATATTCAATATATCATTTCTTACTAGTAGCCATAAATCCATGTTTTTTTTGCAGTATTGAAAAATACAGCTATAAGTCGGGTTGTTTTCAGATTGTAGAAATAATTGCATGGATGGAAGAAGATGGGAAATATCACAGGAAACAAGCAATCATTTATTATGAAAGTATGTATTTATTTCTATCGATGTCACCGTTACTATTAAAATAACTAATTCAATAGTAAACAACAAGGATAGCAGACATTTAGATTTTACATTAATTACATACAAGGTATTAAACTAGATACATAATGATATCGAAACAATAAATTATAAATGTCAAGTTCGGACAAATTACGACA
Source organism: Holotrichia oblita (assembly GCA_023690525.1). Classification (NCBI taxonomy): domain Eukaryota; kingdom Metazoa; phylum Arthropoda; class Insecta; order Coleoptera; family Scarabaeidae; genus Holotrichia; species Holotrichia oblita. The sequence continues at coordinate 34,886,726 of CM043021.1, read as the reverse complement.
AGCTAAGCAGAGCATTCGACATTTATTCTAGAGAAAACCAGATTTAATATATTGTCGGAGTAGTGTTGGGAATTTTTGGAGCATGATCACGTACAATTTTTCACGTGCATACTTACATAGTAAATTGTACACAGTACATCTATCTGTAAATATGGCATTGCAAGCATTCAGCCAGTGTGTGCACTGAGCAAGAGGGTTTAGCAAAGACAAATTTCTATATTTAATAAAGGAACTAAAATGTATTTTTAAACTGAGAAAGATTTCAGCTCCCAGAATAAATTTGAATGTAATAAATGTGAAGACACTGTACACCACAAAAATATAAAAATATGTGTTGGATTGGATAAGTTATATTCTATTTAGGGTCACAGTGATTACGTGATTACCGTCTAATTTATTCTATAATGAATTATTTGCTCTTGCTGAAACAAGTAACCGAAGTAAAAATTACCTTATAGGAAAGCAACACTAAAACAGACTTAAAAACTAAAAAATAGTGGTTAATAGTGGAAAAAAAATTAGCTAGATAGTTTTATTTGGCGTAAAATTCTTTAATACTTTTGTCTGAACACTTTTTCTCTAAAATTGCTATTAACGATGCTAAGCATGTTTAAAGAAAATCGTAAAATTTAGTTTTCTTTGAATATCTAATAAGCCATGAAAGTTATCGGAGAAACAAAAGCAGTTATAAATCAAAATCGTAAAACTGCGCATCTTTCCTCATTTAAGCGTTTTTCTATCTCCAGTAGTTTCTGAGATCCCAAAGCTAAACATTCAAAAAAACTCACCCGTATACCTATATAAAAGAGAAAGCCGTTATTTACTACGCTTATAACTCAAGAACGCCTGAACCGATTTCGATGATTCGCACCAATTCGGACTAGTCTCCGACCAAACAAGAAGAATACCCAAGAAAATTCTCGAAATATCCCCGAAAAAAAAAATTATCAAGAAAATTGATTTTCCCATACATTTTGTATGGATCTTTTAATTCCTGAACTATTTCCACTTGTAAGTCAATCCAATGGAATAAATTGGTATTTAATTAATTGTTGTTTTATTGACCTACAAGTGGAAATATTTCAAAAATTAAAAGATAAGTACATAAAGGTCAGAAAATAGATATATTAATTTTGTATGGAGTGATTTTACGACGCCATCTTTATGATAGATGACGTTTGTGTTTACGTTATGTTGTGACAATTTTTTTATGCGCGGGACACGGGGGTCGTACGGCACGGGCGGGATACACAACAATAAAACATTAAATATCTAAATCAATACTTTTCTAGGCAGAACGAAGTCTGCTGGGCCAGCTAGTAATTCATATAATACAGCATCTATGTACAATACATACATATTTACATAATAATTTCTTCAGAGAGACACCCAAATTACCAATGAAGTAAAATTTTTTTAAATATTTATGAAACATGAGGATGATTTAGAACTAGATATGAGGAACTTTATGACTCCATGTTTTAATCATGGTAAAATTCAAAATCGATGAGGGGATGAATCTCAGTCAACGGGCTAAATTAACAATTTAATTGCATTGAGTTTTAATTAATGGTGGTTAGAATATTCTCTTGAGTTAAATTAACTTAGTTTGTTTCATTTATAAAATTATTTAGCTTACCTTTGTTATTTAAATCGAAGTTATTGTAACTATCATAGTAACCAATTATTTTATTTACTATACCTTGTTTTTTATTAAGAGGGACAAAATTTAAAATCGCCCGCCAAAATATAGGTTTACGATTGGTTAATTGCCAGTCATGTTTACACTGCTCAAATTTGCCAATTTTAGTGCGGCCATGTTGGAAACACAGCTGATTGAAGAAATATTTTTGCAAAGTATTTTCCAATTTTTTTTGTGTTCCTACGGTATTCAAGCAATAAAATTAGTTTTCTTTTAGACTATTTGCTTGTGAGAATGGATTCACAGCGTAGTACAGTTTCAGTGCAGTGCGGAGTGCAACGTAGAGGGGTGAAACGCGTGGCACGGAAACTCAAGTATCCGTAGTAGTTCAGTATTGTTCCACTGGTCCTTACGAGTGCTTATCAGTGCATACATACTGAAAAACTAGAATACGTAATAACGAGTATAGCGGATTTAGAATATGAAGAAATTAAAGCAAGATGTGATAACTATTTGACGTGCACTAGCAGGTAAAATTGTTAACCCTATCTAAAAAGTATAAAACGATCGAAGTACGTAAACGTTACTGAACGCTCGTCTTGATACGGTTGCGCGGCTCCTCTACGTTGTTCTCCGCACTGCATAGAAACTTTCTCCTCTTTGTCGAGTCTACTCATTAAGTATACTTTATGGTCAACTATAAATACAAATCTCAGAGACAAGTAGGTACTGTTCATTTGATTTTGGAATGTTTAAACGAAAAGTTTTAAGAAAATACTTTTAAAAATATAAATATGTAGGTAGTTGGGTATATAAATATCAGTCAAAGTGAATGAGTGTGATCTTGTTTGGGAGTACCGGAGAAAAATAAGTAACCGATTTTTTTATGATTTTTTATAGTTCCTTTGATGCTAGATACGCCGATCTCAAGGTGAAGTAATAGTAGTTGAAGATTTAAGTTGACCACAATTACACAAGTATTCCTTAATCGTTTTTTCCACATTTTTAGAAAACGATATTATATATTTCTCTATCTAACAAGATGCTATGGTACAATAAATCTGCGTACATGTCCTATGCCAATTTCTATGTTTTTTCGATGTATTGAATTGTACTTTTCAAAATGAGGTTACAACTGTGAACTTGACAGTATGTTTAATAATAACAGAGAGATAGACCTGAGATAGACTAACGACTAACTAGCAACAAAATGTGACAAATTATAGATGACAGATTACATCCAAATCATATAGGTATAATAAAGCGTACGCAATTTTATTGCAAGCGAGTGTACATGATTTCTCTCCATATAAACACACACAAAATATATCTAAAGATTATTAAAATACGGTGTTCATTGGGAATTAATTTTGAACGCTAATTGTTCTCATATTTAAATAGCTTAATGTTTGGTCACAGATACCTGTAATAATAATAATAACACTATGAAACCAAGCAAGTTACAGGATGATCTGAGATGGTGCCACTCTGATAAAATAGCAAAAGAGTTGATATGCTTTCAAATACTTAAAGAAAAACTACACAAAAATGATCCACGATAGACAGTATAGTTGCTTCTATGTCAGATCAAAATAATAATGTTTTGCAGGCGACTTATAATATCTTGGTACTCGGTACTAGTACAAAGTAAAAACCGGGTACTGCAGGAGAACAATAAATTTTGCCAGCCACTCAAGAGGTTTTAAGGGCTGTTCTTTCCTTTAAATAACAATATGGTTCAAAGAAATATTGATGAAATGAGGTATGACACTGACAGCTTCTGGTGTAATTATCTGCAATGACTCACTTCTTTATACAACTGGACGAGTCAAATTTATTAGGTAATGAAGCATTATTATCGGCATATGTTTTTGTGATGAACCAAGACATGAAGATGAATCAATATGTAATATTTTGAGAGATTATTTTATGAAAAAGCGATTTAATTACATTTTGTATTATATTATTATAATATATATTTAAGTTGTATAAAGTTTATTAATTTTTTGCCTTAGTGAAATATTTTTTCTGATACTAATTGTCGAATTTTATGTGCAATTAAAATTGACACCCTTCTTACCTTTTATAAAGCGATGGTTAAAATTTTATGTTGGACACATTTGTTTTTAGTATCTGTAATAAAATAATCGACAGAGCCAATATTGCTCCTTTTTTATACGTTAGTTGGGTCACCATATAATTAAAATAAACGTTTAAGATGTAATTTAAGCTCTCCTGACATACACCGGAACCTCGTCTTTCTAAATACAGGATCTACTTCCGTTAGTTAATACACTTTCGTATTTTTTCGTATTGGAACCTCCCTTCAGCATCTCCTCTCCGCTATTACCTTTCACTTACACTAAAACTAGTTATTTCACTTACCTGAGGTTAGTTTCTTCCCCTGTTGGGCTAAAATGATTTCGTTTGTATAGTAGAAGTTGTCGGTATAAGGGCGGTTTTCACGTTGTAATAGATCATCACCTGGATATAAAATGTGCATCGAGTAGATCTCCTGCTTATTTTTTTCACCCTTCGTTCACGTATAGGAACGAATAAATGTATGTTTGATAGATATTGTTTCATTTTAACCCTCTTTTTGTACTTTCACGCGTCACCTGGACCCCGTAATGGTAGAAATGGTATATCGAAGTTGTATGTACATACTTATACATATGTGTATGCGCTGGAGTCAATACATCTGCGTCCTAGAAATAACAGCGTAACAAGTTTCTATGTATGTAATTTTTAGTATCAAAATGAAATTGCAAATTTTATAATAGTAGTATAATAAAAATGTGAGTTATTGGTATAGGAGACTGAAACATTAGTCGTTGCTAGTGACAGGGGATAACAGTATGTATGTATATTGTTTGAATATAAACAAACAATATGAAATTTAATAATTAATAAGAAAAGAATAGAATGTTCTGAGCGGTAATCATATATGGCTACTGATTCATGTGTGAACCTAATATACGTTTTACAAATCTGTAGTTTCTGGATGGTTAAGCGGTGATTGCTCCGTTTGATACTTTAATTTCACGTATTGATTAAATTGTACCTTTAATGCACAGGTTGGGAAAATCGAAAATCTGTCGAAGGTACTGTTGGTGAAATTGTTAATCGAAATATAATAAAAGGAATATGTATATAGAAAGAAAATTAAACTGAACAAACTTTGTATGTAATTTGTGTTAAATTCCTAACTATACTCATATAAATACACTGTTGGACAAAATTCACGAATTCATCCACATATTTAAAAATGATGTACAATAACTGTACTAACAGACAACTTAGGTGAACGAGTTTCACATTTGTATGCTGCTGTAGTTATATTTGTATGCTGCTGTAGTGGTAATATAAAGGTTACTAACGAATCGGGCGATGCAGCGCGTTGTCAGAAACGACAAGTATTGCTGTACTTTCAAGGCAGGGTGTACATATAACATATTCAATGGAGGGTCGATAGCGCTGCCTGAGCGAGTCAAGTCTATCCCAATTATTGGAGTATGAAGTGATCGCTGAACAGTATTCAGCGGGTATGGTGAGAGTAGAAAATCAAAAGACAAAAAAACGCGTGACCAGGACCAGAGTATTCTCCCATGACTACAGAACGCCATTGTTGATTTGAAACTTGATTATTTATTTGAAAAAAGAAACGTAATACATTGACTACACAAAATTTAACTACATTCCTCAGTACTATGTGTCTAATCAGAACCTCTCTCTTCAGTGCTATTACGATGAGAAGTACATAACAAATATCAAACTTTAAAAACAGAGATGTGTAGTGTAAAAAATTTGTCTTATATTACAGATTATATACATACATATAAGGTGCACGAAAAATAATTCGAATCCAGAATAATAGTAAGATATAATCTTATTTTTATGTGTAGATATTAAATAATTATAGTTGCTGCTAAGATATTGAATGTTACTTCGATCGTTGATAGCATTTTTGTCTTTTTTAATATAAAGTATTTCTTTAAAAATACGTTTGTGATAGTTGGTTTCTTTTTCTAAAATGGTGACTTTATCATAATCAAAGTTGTGACCTTGATCTAATGCGTGTTTAGTTAGTGCTGTTGACTTGTAATTGTGTATTCGAGTATTTTAATAGTATGCGTATATTCTTTTATCTAAATGCTGTTTTGTTTGGCCAATATATATAAGTACCATCACAGTTTTTACAGTTAATTTGGTAAATTAAATTTGTTTATTTTGATTAATAGAGTTTTTAGTTATAGTGAACAAGGATTGGTTGTAGTAATTTGGTTTATCGGCAATACAAAGGCTGTATGGTGTCAGTAATTTTTTTAGATTTTCGGAGAGATTTTTTGTATATTGTAAGTTAATATATTGTTGTTTTTTATTGCTGTTTTGTGTTTGAATAATGTTTTTTGACAGGATTTATTGCTAAGTCTTTTATTAATGTATTTGTTAGAAAAGTGATATGGATAACTATTTTTGGTAAGAATGTCTCTGATTTTGCAAATGTTTTGTTGGAGATTTTCTGGTTCTGAAAATGAGTAAGCACGATCAACCAAATTGTTAATCGTACTGATTTTATATTTAATTTGGGAGTTAGAATAGTAGTTGAGATTTCTACCCCAATTTATAGGTTTGATAAACCAATCGGTAAATATGTTGTCATTTTTATGTGATATTGTAATATCAAGGAAATTGAGTGAGTTATTGCATTCAGTTTCGATTGTAAATTGCAAGCGTTTGTGGAAGGAATTAAAGTGTTCTAAAATTTGTTGATCCTGATTGTGGGATACTATTAGAAAGCAATCACCGACATATCTTTTAAAGACAGATATTTCTAAATTAATTTGGCTTAATATTGTGGTTTCTAGTTTTTTCACAACCAGGTTAGCAATGACGGCCGAAATGGGTGATCCCATAGCGGTTCCGAAAACCTGAACTTATTATTAACAAATTTGAAATAAGTGCTATTTAAACAGAGTTCAACTGCTTCAATGAACTCATTCCGTGGTAATGGGGTATAAATTTGAATTTCATTCCATCTATCTTTAATACATTGAACAGCAATATTAGTAGCGATATTAGTGTATAGTGATATTACATCAAGACTAATACATTTAAATTTATTGGGTTATTAGATCAGTTTTTAGTTGGACATAAGTGTTTTTATCTTCAAGGAGTTGAAGCATTTTATTTTTGTAACAAGTTTTGTTCATGATTATAATTTTGTTGGTTTTATCAGCATTTAGGATATATAGATCTGGGTGATTCTTAATAAATGTTTTTGTTTCTATTATGGCAGGGTAAAGAGGGTGTGATTGCTGTAGTTTAGGCTGATTATTTTTCGGTTTTTTTTGAAAATTAGTTAAGATATTGAAATGCTAATAATTAATTATTTCAATGCTACATTGGAGAGCTTTAATATCTTGACATATATCACTAATGTAGATATTTAATTTAGATTTATAAAATTTGGAGATTATATTATTGAGTTTAGTAAGATTTTTACTTAAGTGAAGATTGTAGTGTGAGTTTTTCGTGTAGATGTGTATACTTCTTGCAGAACTTGATGTCATTAACTCCGATGTACTGTAATTTTCTGGAATGAGAATTTCGGTTGCTGTTGATTGGCATTTTTTTTACCCTGGCAATATATTCCATTTTGTCCTAGCATTTAGATAAAAGAATATACGCACACTATTACAATACTCCAAGACACAATTACAATTCAACAGCACTAGCTAAACACGCATTACATCAAGGTCACAACTTTGATTATGATAAAGTCACCATTTTAGAAAAAGAAATCAACTATCACAAACGTATTTTTAAAGAAATGCTTCATATTGAAAAAGACAAAAATGCTATCAACGATCGAAGTGATATCCAATATCTTAGCAGCAACTATAATTACTTAATATCTACATATAAAAACTAGATTATATTTTTCTATTAATCTGGAATTGATTTTTTTCTTGCGCCTAATACAGGGTGTTTCAGCGAGACCGTTCATTAAAAGTTTATGGGGTACTGGCAAAAATATAAATTTGAAAATTCAGAATTATATATAGTCGATTATGTTTTCTTCAATGAAGATATTATTAGATTTCTAGCACTTTCGGTTATACCGGAAATTGCCATCTACTTTGTTATTGTTAATAGAACACTCTGTATATTCTTACATATTTGGATTTACCTATTTTTAAGCTTTATAAATACCTTTAGTTTTTTAATTTGATTCGGGCGTTTTGTAGGTATTCGATTTTTCTAAAAGAATTTGCTATAGCGGACATTTATTCAAAAAATCAGAGAACACTCGATTTTGCGGGTATCAATTTAGAATTCATAACATGCTTAAATAACATGTTGGAGTTTGGAGTATGTATACTTTAGCGCCTACATCTACATTGCATGGTTACCGTACTATATCACGTTAACTCTTCGAAATTTTGAAGAACCATAACTCAATTTTTTCAAATGGCATCTCCCATATTTTATTACTTAATCATCTTCGGCGTCCAATTTTACATCTTTTATGTCCGACATATCGTACACCTAAAATTGATAGTTTAGGAGATAATTAGATTTTTTGAAAAATGCACACACCTCATCGATACTTATCCAGTGTGCCATGGAAAATAAGCGTCCTCAAAGATTTGTTGTCAAAGTTTAACGTCAAAATCACACTTCATCGTTTGATGCTTTTGCGTCAATAATTACGCGTTAAATGCCTGGTGGTGTTATCCATTTTAAAGCAATAATCTAAAATAGTATAGGACCATTTTTTTACACTACACATCTCTGTTTTTTTTAATCTGTTTTTAAAGTTTGATATTATTTTATTTGTGTAAATGTATTAGACAAACTTGCAGGTATCTTTTACATGTAGGTACGACCTATTTTTAATATGTAAACATTTAAATTAACGTATGTATGTATTTTAAAATTACTATACAATTTAATTCGCTAACATTTTAGTTGGAAATGATACGATTGCATATGTATCGAAACGTAGAATAAAAAATAAATTAAATCGATAATTAGGAAAAAAATTATATCAAACACGGTCAAAGAGTAGGACAAAATAGAACCGATTGTGGTACGTATGATAAAAAACAATTGAGTTTTACATGTTACATGTTGTACATTTCAGCATAAACATGACACAGAGTAGGATCCATTGTCACAGACATGTTTGATTGGATTGAAAGCACCTCTGTGGTAGTGTTCCACAAAGGTATGTGCTACACGAGCCACATATTACGCGTCGCCAAATGTAGGGGATACGACAGCAGCAGTATCATAACGACGACATATCAGTGTTTGTTTTACACGCACTAAACGTACACGCCTGTTATATACAACCATGCATTGCATCATTGGACCCTATACTGCCATCGCAATATCCTTCTCTACCCGCAGAATATACTTGCACCAATCGCTGAAAAAATGAAATATGCATCACTATCATAGCACGAACCAAGGCACGATCCTGGAGTTCTGTAGTCATGGGAGAATACTCTGGTCGAGGTCACGCGTTTCTTCGTCTTTTGATTTTCTACTCTCACCATACCCGCTGAATACTGTTCAGCGATCACTTCATACTCCAATAACTGGGATAGACTTGACTCGCTCAGGCAGCGCTATCGACCCTCCATTGGACATGTTATATGTACACCCTGCCTTGAAAGTACAGCAATAACTGACGTTTCTGACAACGCGCTGCATCGCCCGATTCGTTAGTAACCTTTATATATGACTACATTTAAATTAACGTATGTATATATTTTAAAATTACTATACAATTTAATTCGCTAACATTTTAGTTGGAAATGATACGCTTGCATATGTATCGAAACGTAAAATAAAAGATAAATAAAATCGACGGTCATTACCCAATAAAATTAGGGAAAAAAATTCTACAAACTGTAAAAGAACTTATTGCGTGTCGAACTACCATGCAGCTTTTGCTGTTTATTTTTGTGTGACTTAATGTGTTTTCTGGGATATGTTACAACAATGCCGTATGTTGCTAATTGTTTCCTAATGGTACTCGGTCGGGGAATCGATTCTATCGAGAGGCGCTACAAAGCCGCGGCCAGGATAATTTCTGCGACTTCTGTCCTGTCTTAAGGAATAAATTACTTTTGTTCTTTTTTTCTGTTTCGATATCACTATTGCAGCACTATAAGGTCATCATCATCCGTCGATACCTTAGAAACTGCTCATCTAACAGTGGCATGTAGTGTACGGTCGAATGTGAGTCAATTTTGTGCAATTCATTTCATAAAACCGGTTTCATAAAACCACTACCGTCTGTCCAATATAAAAACGCAGAATATAGAAATATATTATGTTAGTACGTATGTACGTATGTTGATTTTAATTTGTTAAATAATACAACATACCCCGTTCATCTGAACATACGTGATACAGAATAGATTTGAATATTGATCGGAAACTTGAATATTCATCGGTCCTTCCAGTTAATACTGCAGAGTTATGGAGAGGAGTTGAAGCGCGAATTTAATTCACGCATTTGGGTTATACAGCGTTTGCTCGTGAATTATGTCCAACATTGTAATATTAGTATAGAGAAAGAACTGCATGAGTTTGCTCTTCGTATTGCTTTTTGAATTGAGGCGATAAAAATTAATATTTCCCAAATTAAAGATTTGCGTCCAATTTGTATTCTTCTGAGAGGTAGTGAAATATAAGTTTTCATGTATAGAATTGTTTGAGGTAGCTTACCATTCGTAATTGTATGACGTATCAATCATTCATATTGTTCCATAAAATACTATATATTTAATGAAAGACCCTCTTTATCTCTCTAATAAAATTTGATATATATGTAATAATACTGACATCAGAAACAGGAACCTCATAAGGCAGCACGTTGGCACGTAAGACCCCATTATCCAGAAAGTATATATTACGTACATATGTGTATAATTCACTTCCAGTGCAGATTAAGGTAGGGAGTCTGATGAATTTCACATGTGCCGCATACTATTCTTTATTTTCACAAAAATGTTTCATACATCTTGCTTGACTGTGTTCTTTGATACATGTACGTTTTTGAGTATTCTATTTTTTTCGGTTTATCACATAATATTAGGATTTATTTTTGGGCATGTTTTTACTTCATTTTCTTTAAATTTACAAATCAAACATTTAGTCAGAGAACGGCTACGGTCATTGATTGATAATGAAATAATTATAGTGTTTCTCTGTATTGTGTATATCTTATCTACTGCAAATGTAACTAGTATTGTTGATAACAGATAATGCATTCGTCATCTAGGAGCTATTTATAGTTGCGTTACAGGTGCAGCAGGATGATACTAGGTTCAATTTGTTTTCGCGTGTGTCATTATTTTCAGTTTTATTAAATAATTTATTAGTATCTAATACTTTTATAGCATAGCTTATACTATTTTTAATTTAATTATTGTTTTTAAATCATGGAGGTAATGGCTACTTGAAATAAATTTTTCTATTTAACAAATCGTGACGATATATCTGAAATGCACTGTATTTTCTATAATCTGATTTCATGAATCTCAGAAAGAAATCTGATTTTAGAAAGAACATTGAAGAGGACAAAGAGTTCGAAAAACAGACAACGGTGCAATTGTTTATGCTTTAGTCATAGAATTGAAACGTTGAGATAAGACAGGAGCAGCTTATAGTACACCGAAAAGAAACCTTTGTATGCATTACCTGGAAATACAATCCAGGATTAGAACCGCGAAAATTATATTTTACGGCATGAAAATTAAAAAGATTGAAATATGGAAAAGAAATGGGCTATAATGATATTGAAGATACATCCGTAGCTAATAACAAAGTGAAGAAGACAATAGCATAGCAATATTTTGAACAAGATTGCCTGAAACGTGTTTTATAGATATGTATGTGTTTTCAGAAAACACAATTTGTGACTAGTTAGTTGGATTTTGTAGCCGATGTCGTTTCAAAATGTGCATTCCGTCAAAATCTAGTAAGTATGAGATTAAAAATGTGATGCGTTGTGGTGCTTCAACGAGCGATGCACTTGGTCGTTGAAGTTTGTAGGAGCAAAAATTCCACAGCATTGATATTTTTGTCCAATACTATAGCGATAACTACTACTACTTTTCAAGGAAATACTTTAAATCTGTCACAGGACAAGTGGTTCACATCTATAAAGATGGTAAATTACCTTTTAGAAAAAATTACAATTGTAAGTATATTGGGGAAAAAATAAAAAGAAATTATTTTCATATTGTCTACAAAAATTAAGAATGAACTATTATGCTTTGTTATGATTCAAATACTACCAAATTTTATGACTCCACTAGTTAAGGAGCGGGAACTGTGTATCAACTATGTCACAGTTAGAGAGTTGGGAGAAAAATACATCGTTGGTCATAATGTCTGTCTTAGAAGCTGCGATATGTCGCGTTAGAATTTTGGCGAATATATAATACACGGAATAAAGAAATTATTGTCATCAACAGACGATTTTATTAGAAAAAACTCCTGTTGATTTAGTGAAACCTCATATGGAATGTCGCTTAGAAGTATATGCAATGTTCAAACAATAACAGATCAAGTAGAAGTACTAAGATCGGCTGCTACCAGTGGTAGATGTTTGTTTTGCAACAAAAAACCAAGAGCGAAAATTTAAGGTTAACTCTATTTCTGCATTATTTTTCTTCTTCACAATGTCGTTAAATGAAGAATTGAAAATCGACATTTTGATAAATTAATTTGTTTGTCTTATGTAATTATTATTATTTTTATGTTCAATCTATCTCCTATTATGTATTTTTTATTTTAAGTGTATGCATTTTTTTGTATAATAACATAAACACATGAAATAAAACAATTGTATCTTAAAATTTACAATCGCTATTTGTTATTTTGGAGATGTATTTAAGTACTCCCTCCGTCCGAAAATATCGTATACATTTGAAGATAAATTAAACATTAATGAGATGTATCAAAAAAATGCTCTTCTGACATTACAGTCCTGCATGGAAAGGTGGTGATGGTTGATGAAAGTCATATAAGGTTCCTCATATTAATAAGGCCACGCTTCGGCGCGAAGGACGGTTACCAACTAGTTTAATGTGTTCAAAAGAAGCACTGGAAAAGGCCAGATCCCACTTAGATTGAACGTCGTTTATATAATTCAATTTCAATTAAAGTTATGAATGTATACCATAATTTCGGACAAAAATAAAATTCAAATGTACATCATATTTTCGGACGGAGGAGTATTTATTTTCTCCTGATAGTTATACAAAGGTAGTTAGCCGTATTTTCTTGTAAATATTTCGAACGCTAATGGACAGTTACTTAGCAAATTATTTAATTTTTCTATCAGAGTAATATACTTTCTCAAAATGTCGAAATATGCAGGTAAGTTTACTCTATAATTCCTAAAATATTGTTTGAATAAAATTATAGACTCCTCTAATAAAATAGGCACAAAAGAGTGCAAAACATAACGTCAAAACTTTTTTAATATCTTTTCAATAGTTAAGATATATGGATCCACCAAAAAAGCGAAATTTTTATTTCCACTCCACAACGTCGCCTCTGTGATAGATAGCAGAATTTCTCCATTGTAACTCGTATTTTGAAAAGTTCCTATTCCTGTAACAAGGAAACACTGAAATTTGTTATACATCGTCGGTTTCTATGTAAAAGCGACCTTTTTTTGATGATTGGAGGGGCGTACCCCAAAATCGGGCGTTTCCGCCGAAACAGAAAAATACGTGTTTCTTATATTTATTATAGGTACTCTTTCGATCTGTAAAGCTTCATCGAAATGGGGTGTGACAGTTGCTGGTGTTCTCTTGTAGGTACAATGGTTTTTTTGGGACAGAAAACAACAATGGAATATGTATTATTTGTGTATGAAAAATAATATAATTTGGAACGAATGAATATAACAACGAGAACAAATACTGAGTAAGTATAAATCGTAATACGTTTAGTAGCATATTTGAATAATTTTACCAAAATACAATTTGAAGCTACTAATTCAATTTCGAAACTTTATAACGTTGAACAATAAATTTAGCTTTAACTTCGAAGGACAATTAGTAGCTATTTATAGAGTAGAGCTGCGAAAGGTTGTATGTATCCAAAGCCACCAGTCAGTCAAATATATTGAAAGCAAGGTTATTAACAACAACAGCTTTCATACGAATCCTCACACGAGCCAGACAAAATCAATACAGAATTAATAAAACAACAGAATGGAGCAATGGATTCCCAATATCCGTTTACAATGATGTTATATCTATACGAAAATTACAATGCAGTTAAATGAGATATAATTGTATGTAATAATAAAAATACAGAACCGTCAAGTCCTCTATTGATATTAGTTAATTGTATGTTATTTCAACGCAAAGAAATATAATTCATTTTCAAGTATGGAGCTAAGGTGTTTTAGAAATATGGTCGTTTATCTTGTTTATATCTGTTCAACAAACTGCTCAATATCTAGGCATAATTTTTTTATATAAAGACCTCCACGAAACAATAATATACATATATGATTGGGAAAGCAGCATCGCGGTGTTTTGTTAATAGAACTGAGAGTACCATCATAGAGAAATGAAATAATTATCTTAATCTTAATCCATAAACTAGTTTAAAAATATTCTTCATATTAGTTTCACACAAGATTTTTAAGCATTAATTGATAATATTCATTATATTGAACTAACACAATCAATACACCGAAAGAGAGATGAGAGCTCGATACAGATAAATGAAATGGAAACTAAAAAATCAAAGAATATACAATAAAGAAGAAAAGCAAAAGTACAAAATAAAACACATTAAAAGCAGTGATAAAATAAAATGTAATAAAAACTAAACCAACTCGGGAACAAAAAAATAGGAAGAGGCTCAACATTTCGTTTCCCTCGCAAGAATATTCTTTAGGAAAATGAAAATGGTAGCTACATTAGATAACATGATGATGGAGTTAACTACATTAAAAGCGTACTTGCCTTGCCATATCAGAGTCATTTTAACACTAACTCTATCAGAAACAATATGTATCAACAAGGAAGTTGAATATCATTTGTGCATCATCAGTAAACCGTCCCACGTTTCGTCTTAGGCCATTAACTGTTTGTCTAACTTCCGTTGTATTAGCAGAACATTTCTCAGATAGCTTCGCCTCTAACATGGTTTAGAAGGTATCGTGAAATTCTGTTAGTAATTAAAAAAAATATTATTTTGCAATACAAGATTTTTAAATAAAAAAAAACTATTATAGTTACTAAGATAATATCAGTTACTCATTAGAATTATTCGTTAAATAGTTGGATTTACGCAGACTACTCTGTTTTTGTTACATTTGCAGTTGTAAATATATACAATATGAATTTATTGAACCCCTGAGTGCGTATGAGTAACTATAAAGAATTATTGGCGTGAGATTAAGAGTGCTATAAAGAGAATACAAATGAGGAAACATTTTCACGATGAAGCGAGAAAGTACTTATTGGGCAGGAACAGGCAATCGATTCAAGTGCGTAGTTATTGTACGCCAGTGCGTCGTTTTCCATTTATAAAACGCCCCCAGTCTACTGAATATTCCATTATATTACATCTGAAAATACAGAATATAAATTGTATAATTTTAGTATACCGTTTATCTAAGCAATGAACTGAAATATGCTTCGTATTAATGCTTAAATATATTTTTTTCAAATAGTAGCAATTCTTTTAATTTGTGTTACTAAAAATTAGTACCTACACTTAAAAAGTAAAACGAAATTTTTACTGATGCAAAATGTTGTGTGAAATATCATAACTGATTCAACCATGTAATAAAACTAGACACATCTAACACTATTCAGAAGTTTGCATTGTAGCATCAATGGGTAATCAATCTAAAGAAACATAGTTACACTGATATGGATACCAGGTTGATAGGGATATGAGAGTACTGAGGGTGATGGCCTTGCAAAAGAAGGCGAAAAGTTTCTACTAAGAGTCATTCTATGGCCTAACTAAAAGCAACGATAGAGTTTATCTTCAACATTATGAGACTGAATTGCACTGGATCAACCTTCCAAAACTAAGGCAAACAAAAAAGTTTATTACTTTTTCAGCTGCTAAGGCTAAATCCCTGCTGGATCTCAATAAGAGAGATCTCAGCACCATCATTCACAATCAGTACTACCTCAAGAAGATAGGTAAAGTGGAAATAATAAATGCCGATTACACTCGGAACACACGGTAATGGTAGCACACATTATGTCCAGATGCGAAGAAATCAATTGCGACTAAAAGATTAAGGGTACTCACAATAGATCTTACATAAGGACAGCTTGACCTACTTACAACCGAATCTAATCTAACGTGTTGCATGTATTACTTTAGGTGTTATGTTCAAAATATTTGATTACAATGCATTAATACTCTTTTTGTTGAACCTATGCAATAAGTTGTATGTTACATACGAATTAGAGTATTAAAACTAGGCGATAAACTACTTTTGGAATAAAAATTCTTGACGATTGGTGTTTTAAGCTGGATTTATGTTATAAGGTATAAACGTATTGAATATGTTAGATTTTGATATACGGAGTTCTGCAAAAGTAACACATAAATTCAATATCTTTTAAATCAATAATTTAAGAAAAGATGCAGGAAATATGCCAATTACGATTTTTTTTTCGTGTATTTTTTTAACAGATCATATATAAGATTATTGCAGCCTTATCGTTGTCGGAAATATGACATCATCGGTACTACATACGGCATACGATGGTTTTAGGCGTATTTGTGAAAGTACTGACTTACAGCTCGAAGATTCAGTAATCCCACATTTGAAATATCGCTGTACATTAAAATATAATTTAATCATTTATTTTATTATTAACCAAGAAATACAGATAATATGACAAATATTGTTTTAGCAAATTTTCAAAATGACCCGTTTATTATTGAGAAGAATGACCAATAAAATTGCGCTGAACTCTAACAATAATATCCAGGGAGATTCCTCTTGCTGCAACATGTGTTTGTTCTTTAAGAACGTCAATTGTTGTATGTATGTATGTATGTATGTACATATACCGGGAGCGCACGCACGACCTGTTGATACGTTTAGTGTAAGATGAAAAAAAAACAGCGAAGAGACGTCCCTTAGTTAACACAGGAAAGGTATATCGATACTGTTTGCTTGAATGAATGCATTCGTTGTATCTCTTTATCTAACATATTAAAATCTTATGCCTGCTCTAACACATTGAAGACCCTATCAAGAGGTCGAAGTTTTCAAGCACGACAGAATACATTTGAGACAGCAGCAGACTTGCGCCAGCGTACGTACATATTAGACTGATTAAGGTGTTGTGAAGGAATAATACAGCGAGAGCGTCAGACAGAGCATAATGTAGCGCTTTCCAGTTACAGTCGACCACACATTGCTAATGCATCTATCAGCAGGACGAACGTGCGCACACTGTATAGGTTTTGCTTATACACAATATTTTTAACATAATCTCATAGAAAATAATCTAGGGGCCTCAAAGTATGTAGGTTACCGTGCTGGATATTAGTCGCACAGCACTTAGAAGTCGCATCCTGCTTGAATCACGTTGTTTCATTTGGTATGTCTGGCTCATTTGCACTAGCGTATAGTATGGGTAAAGCCGAAGCTAAACGTTTTCGCAAAAATTCAAGGTAAAAATGTGTCGCTATTGTATCATTAAAAAAGAATGGTCCTATTACTCTATTGCCCACAATTTTAGCCTATACTATAACTTTCTGCTTATAATGTGTATGCGTGTCTTAAACACGGGTTTTCGATGCCCAATACCTGATTTTATGTCTATGTATAACACCGCTTAAACAAAATTTCCCTTAATCTTAATCTAACGATCCATCAACCATATCCATAGTTATTTGCAGTATTTTAACGATCCATCATCTGAAACAAAAATTCTGTTATATCCATAGTTATTTCGCCACATACATAGCGAGAGATATTTCGAGGGTTATCGAGCTTGTAATGGGTAGTTCGCCGTACAAATGAACCCTTAAATAGTAAATTAGTATGTAGTCGTATTGTGTATAAATATGCCACAATCGGCGAGCTCGCTTAACTGTCTAATGGTGAATACGGTCCGTAAATTTTTCTTATAATTTAAATTTAATGCAAATACCATGCGTACGATATTGACAAGTGTATCGAATTTGTTACGTCTAATCATGATAGTGTGAAAATGTAACGTTAATTTTTGTTGTCATCATAAATTGTAGGCCGACAATTCGACTAAATAACGATTGGTGGTTCTCTATCAGCATATTTGTTGTTAAACATTTCACAAACTCCTTGCTGTGTCCTGGTTTTATTTTCATAACCAAGCATTACCAAAATTTCAATTCTTTGTCCTTCATCATGATCAGATAGTAACCAATAGATAAACTGCCTTTAAAAAATATGTACTGGCTGTTGATTATCAACGAATTATGATTGTGAATCTCGGAGTAAATGAAAATGAGTAATATCTATACCTAGATATTCAATTGGCATACCTGTGATGTAAAACAAACGCCTAATACCTACTACGTATTTTATGGGTATCCAGATCACGAAAATCCATTCTTGCCGACCTCTATATCACATGATTACTGAATTCTTTCATTACATTTTTAGTAATATGTACAAATTGTATACAACTACACAACTCATTTATACATTTTGTGTTTAATAGCACCTAACTCATTTGAATCGTAAATGTCGTGTTACATAGGTATATTTGCGTACAATATTTGTAACTACTTTGCTTTACATTTGTTAACACCGAATTAAAGAAGTTCCTATCGGTTAATTTCTAGTCATCAGAAAGATTAATGCGTATTTTATTTTAATGTTATTTCAGTAAATATTAATCTGCGTGGGCATTGAGTATTAATAATAGTATATTGACAGCTTATAGCTAGATAATTATCGGAAATAATCAGTGTTATCAGGAAAAATCTGCATTGAATAAAAAGTGAATTGTATAATATGTATAGAGTCTTCACTTTATTAGAAATATACATTAAAGCTACGTTTATAATTTTAAGTATATTACTCAATAGCTCATCTTTGGAGGAATGTTGATCTAAAGTACATACGCAGCTAGTTTATTGTGCAAGCGATTTTGTTGAAACATTAGAAATTGGTGACTGGTGATAGAAAGAAAATATTTGAGTGTATACATTTTACATCACAAAATTTCCCTTAATTCGTTTCAGCGAAATTTGCGTATAATAGCAATTTGAATTTAGTCATGTTCGGTAAGTAGATATTAATATAGACTATGATAAATTATAGGTAAATGAAGTTTATAAAACGCGCGATATTACGAAAAATGCTTCTATGTACAACATACATTAAAGACAACAGTAGAGCTGCTTGTAGATTTGGGTGAAACGATCATTGAATCGAAAGTAAATTAATTAAACGTGTAAACTCATTTTCGACTATGTGGAAAACATTACACAATGAATTTTCTTTCCATATTCTTTGGATCGTTCAACTCAAATCTACCCATGTACAAGCTGCTTAAGAAATATTGTAGGATTCAATAGCTTTAAAGAAAATGAATCTCTCACAGAAGAAGGTGGTACATACTGTACTTGTTTTTTCAGAGTCGGCTGTGTAAAATTATGAACATTAATAATTAGAATCAATTGTATGGTGGAGTTTCATTTAATTCAAACTAAGGCAACAACTGTGAATTAATCAATTTTGGAATCCAGTGAAGATTAAGACGTACGATGTAAGTTTGTTGATCGTTTTTAATAGATTTCAGACATTTATTGATTACAGTAGAAAATGGAAAACTATCAATTCGATAAACTATTATTATTGTATGGAATTTTTTGCAGACTTCTAGTATTACTATTTTTATATACCGGATATTTTAAAAGAGCACGCTGTTACGCAGAATTTTACAAAATATAACATATGGTAGGATACTACAAGTTCGTTCGAAAGGGTTTGGATGCGATTGAATTAGATAGGTGATTCCGTCAGCATTGGGCAAGAATTTGATGTGTATGTACAAATATTAGATAGATCTGGCGTGATTTAATGCATTACTGATCAAATTATCCAGTTCAGATTTACTGAATATAAACTTGGAAAAAAATGAGAGAAGATTGCTTAGAATTAATTTCAATAATTTTACGTGTTTTTGCAAAAAATTACAACAAGATCTGTTGGACAGAAGTTTGCTACCGATAAGATTGCTTTCCTCTAAAAGGATGCTATAGGAGCTTTATATATATTCTAATGTCTTGCTTTGTTTGCTACCGATAAGATTGCTTTCCTCTAAAAGGATGCTTTAGGAGCTTTATATACAGTATGGTCGACCGTCCTAGGGTCAGTCGATGTGATCCGAAAGCGTATGCAATAAACCACAGACGCGTTCAGTAAAAACGTAATGATGCAATGATATAAGCTGCAATTCTTATGGAAATAAAAACAATTTTAAAAAGAGATAAATATTCTCAAGCTCCTCTTAATAATATGAAAATACTACTAAATATATTCCTTTGAAAAAGAAAAGTCCTTCCACAAATAATATAAATTCCTTTGAAAAAAGTCAGATTTATTGTTTAAAATATAAAAAAAAACAAGGTTCTATGGAAAATTAGGATAAAGGGAAACTTAAGACAATAAATTCTCAAAACGATCTCCAAGCTGAAATGAACAGTAATATAGTATTATAGTAGTAAATACATACAAAGGAGCAATACTGTCAAATTGACAGCAAGAAACTGAACCTGTCTGTGAACGCGTCTATGGTGTTTTGCATACCCGTTCGGATGACATCGACTGACCCTAGGACGGCCGACCGTACTGTATATTCTAATGTATTGCTTTATTTATCAAGTTACAAATTAAAGCAGTATTGTTAGGACGTTTTAGGTTGATTTATGCTTTGTGTAATTTGCAAACAAGGTATAGATATTCAAAAATATACCTAATGGTGTTGGAAATTTTATAATAAATGATTTCGAATTGCGGATTACAATATGTAACAGCATTATACAATGTAAAAATTTTAGGTTTTTGATCTAACTGATTTCAACTATTACTTAAATTTTCAAAAATATGGTAAAACATGCGTAAATTTAAAAAATATACAGATATGCGGCTGTAATCGTCAACAAACAGCAAAAGATAATTTGGTTTACCACAAAATTATTTTCTGTAGCCTTACAGAAATCACTATATATGTATGTATGTATATAATGTAAAATTCTCCTTCTGCTATTGAAGCTTTTTAAACAACTTTCGCGTTTATTCGTTTAATAACATAGAAAAAAATCTCAAAATGATGGTAATAAGTAATTTTGAAATGAAGAATATAGGAAAGGTCAAATATCGTGATGGTTTGCACATAATATACGACAAAGACCATGGAGTAATACACTGGGTCAAGAAAAGTGTCAACAAAACGTTAGTTAATTTTAAGATGACATATGTATGTACCATCTTTGGCAAATTAAATGCGAATTTTTCAGCGAGGAATTTCCATTTACTAATTAAAGGCTATACTTTGAAGCAAATTTAATTTCTCTTTATGATTTCTGCTTTGATGAACTTCTTTAGAGTAATTAAATTCACTTTAAAGCAAAGCCTTTATTTACAAAATCAACATTCCCTGATCAAAAATTCGCATTTAAATTGCCAAAGATGGTACATATACATATATACCATACCAACCGTTGGTAGCTTGCTTTTACTTAGTTGAGGGTACTAGACCGGATATGGCTTTTACAGTAAATAAATCAGGAATTAAAAGATACAGTAAATAATGTAAGCCCTTTCAACAATAATCCGCGGAAAAACGAATTTCACGTTATGCTATACATTAACAAACGACGTTCTTGCATAAATCATTTTTTCAAATAAACGGTGGTGCTATATTCTGAACTAGTCGCAAACAGCTAACATTCGCACTCTCATCACATGAGGTTAGGCTACAGCTACTCAAGAGGCTATGTGGTTGTTGCAGTTTGAAAAGAAGTCTTGAGAACCTAAAATCTATTATTATTAATTATATTGTTTTGTGAGAATCTATGTGCAATTTTATTAGAATGAGAACGAAGATTTTAGTGTGATGTTCAATTACGGGACATTTTGAAACCCATTTTGTGAAACAGAAATTACAAGAAAGAAAAATATATATGAACCATCTAAACGAATTAGTACCAAATAACATAATAGCGGGTGTGTTTGAAGATAAGTATTTTCTTGTAGCAAACATTGGGCATATTTTATAAACACAATAAGATATATAATATGATAATAATAATAATATAAGATTTGTAGTAGGTAATATAAGTAAACAATAATTTGCAGATTTATATCTTCCATTGTTAAAGGAAAGAATAATTGAAGTTTAAAAAAATTTCCATTCGGCAATGTTTGGTATCACTAAATTGATGTTATGCTGTATATTGTATCCATGGCCGGATTTCAACTTTTCGTAATATTTTTAATCTTGAGCAGATTATAATAAATTCATTAAAAATACCGTAATGCATATAAATGCAGTTGTAAATGAATAATTTCGGTCATTCATCGGACATTTGTCAATTTTGGACGAAATGGCGCTTACAATGGCATGTGCGTATATTTTCTTTCTAAAAATATAATTGTGATTAATATTACTGACAGAGCAAAGATTCATTTCGATAAATGCTTTAATTAAAATCGCCATCGTCCAAAGTGATAATTATTTAAATCACTTTAGTAGGTGTCCAGTAACAGTCAAACATTTATGTCATAAAGGCATGCATAGCAGAATGTTTGGATATTTAAAGACATTTTCAAAAAACTCCACAATATCTAAGAGTAAAGAGATTAACGAGAGCTCACGTTATACGATGCCTCTAGAATAAGACGGACCTCTGTCAGATATCGCGGCTGTGCGGGTTTTAGTGTAATCATAAGCCAATCAGTTAGAACCAAGTCTTACATAGATATAGATAAATTTAATGAGATATTTTGTCTTTATAATTGCAACAACTTCTCTTTTAACTCAACAATCAAATAAAATTTTAATTAAATAATACCGATGGCGCATTCAATAGTAATTGATATATTTATGTATACACAGTATACTACTTAGTTGTATGTATTACTCGGATGCTTCTTTATATGTAATCACTAGTAACGAAAATTGTTTTCGTGTTTTAATATTATAAACGGATGATCAACGGCTAGGTAAAATATCAATTTTTATAGGTACCGCATTATAATTTTTCATTGTGCTAAAAATAACTGCCTTAGCCGTAATACACAATCGATTTGAAGAAAATTCTACTTGTATCATAGCTTCTAATCATAAACGGAACCGAAATAAATGGAAATTGGTACCGAAACAGTTCTTTATCGATCGTAAAATTAAACGAACCGTTCAAGATTCGCGCGCTATACGCCTCATGAAATGCACCCAACGATCTCGGGCGAGGTTGGAACAATTCAATCGATTGTTGAAGTTTATGTACGAAAATTTCGCTTACATACATTAGGTATAAAAAGAATATTGTTACTTGCTCGTAAAATAAGTAGGGGTAGATAAACAAAATATACTTCTTCCATCGCAAAATATCTATACCCTTCGTTTATTTTTATGTGCAATTTAATAAAACGATACAAAATAATAGGCAATGTTTTCGAGCAAGTACACAAGTAAATTATTCTATGTTATATACATATATATATATGGTACATATATCCAGAGCGAATTTTTGTCAAGTTATTCTTCTAGTATATTTTTTAATTATTGGTTTAACTAGGTTGTATCTATACGATGAAAAAGAATTCGTAATCTAAAAAACATGATGTAACTTTTATTGAGGTTTTACATTACGTTAGTTTATTAATATTAATCTAAACATTGTTCGATGTTATTATGACTTCCAAGTACTTGTTCAATTGAAATACAAACAGGGTTATAATATTGTAAATAGTAATTAGGTACGTACGACACCTGCGCTTTTGTATAAGTGCCAATAAACCGGAATCGCATAAGACTCTTTGTTGTAAACTATAGTTAACTTGTAATGTCTAGATATTGTAATATATAAAAATTAAGCTTGGCATCAGGTATGCTGGTATTCGATTAATTTATTTATAATTAAAAGATAAAACGTAATTGACAATATACATATTGTCAATTACAAACATTAACGTATACCTATCTAACGTAATGTAGTTGTCATTGCCACATTTGTAATTGCTAATAATTGTTATAGACAAGTGCGTCAGCAGATAGAAATTATAGAATTATAAAAGATTAAAATTTACACGTTGCAAAATCGCAGATACACGTACACTCGTGTGCAAAATAATAGCAGTACAGTATATTTCTTTACCAGGGTCGTATAACACAAAAAGATTCTATATAAAGAAAAACTTGCCTAGTAAGGCATAATAATATGTAAACATTTTTTAATACGTTAATTTTTAAATTACGGGCACTAAAGTGTGTCGGTGGAAACTGAGGTTTTTTGTGGTGGAAGTAAAGTTGAGTTTATATTAGTAAAAGAAAGAATGTAATGTACTAATCCAATATTCAAAATTTGGTTTGATTATCTGAAGCGGTTCCAAAGTTATGATTTTTTTAAAACTACGAAATAGAGTCGAGAATTGCTGGATATGTCTGGGGTAGGTATACTATGGACGTTCTAATGCAACCAGTCTTCGTGGATACCCTGTATAAGCTGTATTTTGACAGCTAAAACATATCAAACTGTCATAATTATGACAATTTGGTGGTTTTACACAGGTTTTAGCTGTCAAAATACAGCTTATACAGGGTGTCCACGAGGACTGGTTGCGTTAGAACGCCCATAGTATACCTACTGTCTGGTGATATGAAAGCTCCCATGACGACGGTCCTTTCGCAACCTAAGAGAAGAGCGACCCTTATTTTTTCAAAACAAAGTCCATCTAGACTTAAAGCCTTCACAAATTGCTTCCTAGAGCCAAACTTGATCTGCTAGGCTAGAAATATGTTTTCTCTCTTATAATCAAAAGTTCATTGACTACGATATGTTTTCCTTGAATTATGACATATCTTAAAAGCCAATCTTTGTAAATCCAGAATTAATCATTAAATTTTTTGTCCCAAAGACATAAAGAATATGCTTAAAATTGTTTTGAACTTAATGATGAAGTAAACTAGGTAAGACCGAGGTAGGCACGATGTAATGTGCGTGGAGTATTACTTAGTTCGTGCTCATACAGATATAGAAAGATCGGATTATGGCTAAGTATACCAGTTATTTAGAGCGACTAAGGCGAACTAGAAATGAGATAGATCAAGAGTGGAGCGGTTGTAAAACATACACCTACGGAATTAACGCATTGGCCAGCGTGCTATGCCGTATATGTTTTACAACCGCCCACTCTACATCTATCTCTTCTCTAGCTCGACTTGGTTCTTCTAAAGGATCTGTATAAGTTATTTTCTGGCGCCAAAACAAACATTTCTATTTGTTGGGTTGTGTATCAATGAAACCATTAATTCACACATTGTGAAATGCAGGAGACTCTTTACTTTCCGTGACCTATCGTTTAAATATGGTGCTGAATGCATAGTTTATGCAGGATGAGTCTTGTCCGCTTCGTACGAAAGTTCTTCAAGAACATTTCACCAACAGAATCGTTAATCACAACCCTCAAAAGTTGGCCACCCTATAATCCACACCTAAAAACTTACAACTTCTATCTCTAGGAATCATTAAAGGATGCAATTTACCGCTGTTCTCCACAAATGACCTTGAAATTACAATACGGCAACGATTAGAAGCAATTTCACAAGACACATTTTAAGCAGTTTATGGAGAATTCGAAAAGAAGCAACGATATATGATTGTTAGTACAGGCAGTCACTTAAAAAACCTGATTAAACAGCAGATATTTTTGTATAATGGCATTAATAAATCCTTTTTGTAATTTAATATTTTATATTTTTAACGTGAATTCAAGAATTGTCGCTTTAAATGGCGTAGTACTCGTATTGTCCTGGACATTTTTGTAAACAGTTTCGTGCTTTTAAAACGTCTTACACATTTTTTGATATTTTGCTTTGTTAAAGTTTTTTTTGAAAAACGCAAAACTTTTCGACAACTGAGCTTTAACAGAGCAATATATCGCAAGTCCGCGGCATGCTATACTAATTGTTCTAGTTTTAGAATTTTACCAATTAGAAATCACCAAACCAGTTCTAGTAATGATGTTTAAATATTAGGTAAATAACCCGTCATGAATATTAATTGAGTATGTATCAGATTGTTAATACTTTCCACATTAATATTTCGAGCTCTTTCCAGTTTATCACGAGCTTAAATTAATTACTGTTACATTGAAATGTTTAAATATTTCCTACGACATGCGCAATATAAATTCATGTTTTTGTTGTATCTGCTTTAGTCTGCTAGTCTAGTTCTAACAAAATAATGATATCAATATAATTTATCATTATAAATGTTGTTTTTGTATTAAATGATGCTTAATTGTTATTTGCTTCGATCGATGCCTCAACAGAAGTAGGTATACAGTATTATACCCAGCGCCTCCACCAATTATTGATCAATGTATCCAATTTTGTTATTAACCCTTTTAATATTTTCAATTTTTTAATTTGATTTATTAAATGAGGTCAATAAAACAATAAATAATTAAATACCAATTTATTCCATAACATATAATAATATGTTTTCGTTAATTTATATTTATATTATTAGCAATTTGACATATTAAATGTCAATTTCTTCCACCGAAGAAGTTATTTAACGAAAACATATTATTATATGTTATGGAATAAATTGGTATTTAATTATTTATTGTTTTATTGACCTCTCAGTGGAAATAAATCAGGAATTAAAAGATAAGTACATAAAGGTAAAAAAATACATATATTAATAATATTTTCAATAAGTTACAAGTGCAAAATTCGTAAGGCGAACAAGCTTACCGTTCACATATTTGCAAATCACAAAAACTTACCCTGGTCTAGAAGCTGTTCTAGTGAGGTTTTTTTTTCAATTTGTTTACGATTTGATACCACATATACATTGCACTTTAATTAAATCTCAATTTGTAAATAACGTACTGTAGTTATGTATGGACGATATGATAGATACTAGGTACTATAAGTAACGCAACAACGATAGCCTTATATATAAATTACGAGAGTATAAAAAATAGTTTGAGTTTAGTTTACCTATGACAATATAATATAACTAGATGTCTAAGTGTCCTTTTCTGCACATAATAACATCCTGCTCTGAATCAAGGGTGAAAGTTGATAATAATGACGGTAAGTGTTTCAATTCACGACAAGAGACTATTGTGTTTCAAATTATTAAATTTCTGAATAAACTTAGTTATTCTATGAGACAGCATTACCTTTTTGATTTTGCTATAATCGACATTTTATAATTTCCAAAAGACAAGAAAAAACGCGAAAAAGTCTGCCTCGGTACAACTGAACGAAATACCGATTTACGCTAAAATCAATACAGTCCATTATTTTAAAATGTGATTATAACAAAGTTTGGAAAATTATATTATGCTAATGGCTGTGAGCAAAATTGCTGAATCTTGCCTCGTTACCTCCTGTTATTCTCCGCAATGCATACTTTATAATGTGGTAGATTTTTTATAAGCATCACTATTATGTATAACATAATTTCTTGACATCGAACATGAAATCAAAGTCCAAGGAAAAACCAGAGAGGTAATTATCAAATAATTATAAATAATTACATACATTGTGACGATATCAAATGTAATATGATTTATAAAATATGTAATTATGTTCTACGGGGCCGTTTACACAAAACCGAACAGATAGAATAAATTTTAAAATATATTTTAGAAAATGTGAAGAAAATTTAGTACCTTTAGGAATACCAAACCAAATAATTATATTTTAAGTGTGAATAGTATATCCTTAGTACATGTCTTAAATAAGGCGACGTTAGAACCCAATTTATAGCAACGGACAAGTTACAACCGATTTTTCCCAAGGATAACGTATTCCAAAAGTAGTCCTCAGAATGTTATTTTGATCTTTTTAGATAGATTTCTAAGCAGTAGTGCTAAATGTGTTTTGTATGTGATTTGTAACCAATTACAATCTGCGAACAATTTCTAAATAAAGAGATGCTTAATATTCTTTTTAAGTCTGTAGGACTACTTTCATTAGAATTGACATGTTTAGAATATTATTCACAAAATCGTTAACAGAGGTCAAGTTTAGAATGTAGGTGAATACCTTTTGGCGAACAAACAATCTTCATACATATATTCGAGAGGCTAATTTTAAGGGCATTAAGTGTCAAAATGCATGGACTACTTCAGATGTTGAATGATATATTATTTCCATAGATTCGTTTTAGAGAAAATTGCTTTAAGGTAAATAAGACACAATGAGGCAAAATCATATTTTTTTATTATATTTTTTATTTTGCCCTATAACATTGCATAAATATATTATTTCGCTGAAACAACAAGCAATTTAGGAAATAAAAAATATATCAATTCAAATTATTATTAGGGGCGCGAAAACGCAGTGTTCAATATGGCTGCTGTCTGGAACCTAGATTGACAGTAAACAAAGCGTGTTTGTCAGCTTGACACCAGTAGAATCATATTCCACTTTTAATCAACTCGTAATGGACTGTCAATAGGTTTGTTAAGTGACAGTTTGGCGAATATTTACTGCCATTCTAAGTCATGTCCGTTTTGCGATGACTAAATTATGAGTCATCGCAAAAATATTTTAAATAATTTAACCCTTGAATATTTGTTGCAGTATTGACTTTTGTGAAATGTTTATTACTTGTTTGTAATAGGAAACATTATTCTACTCAAAAACCATGTAAATAAATACACTTTGTAATGCATGCAAATCCCCTATTGTAGATCAGCTTAGTTTTCAAAATTGCCAATTTGATACTATTAAGATGGTTTGTTTTATTGAAGAACAATTTGAAATCGTAAGCGTTTATTTTAAAAACGACAATTATGCGGTGGTGGCATTTTTAAACACCTTATTCATGAATTAAATAAAGAATAATAATTTGAAAAAAAAAACAATTTGTTGCAAATCCGAAACTTCTTTGCAATATGTTTCTCATATGAATCTTTATTTTAGTTCTTAACCTATTTTTGAAGAAAAATTTAAATTATTTTCTCTGGCGAATTGTTGTTTGTGCGTTATATTAAACAGCTACTGTATCGAAAATGAATTGATATTTCAGAAGGTGACATAACATTGTATTGCAAATTTAATACGTTTTTAAATAAGGTATAATAAGGCAACGAAGAACCAGAAGATATCAAGACCACTTCTTCGCCAGAAGGTTTTTCTCTTTAACGTGTTTCAGCAATTTTGTGAATTAGTTGTTTTCTAGACATACGTATACATATACAGTGTGCTTTGCTTTTGAATGGATATACTATGTAATAGATAAAATATTACAATCTGTTCAATCAATTTATTATATTAAATAAATATTGAAATTTTGTGATTTAAGAATAATCAGCACTTTGCCAGTTCTTTCTAATGTTTTAAAGCAAATTTTATATCATCATATTTTTGTTTTTTTTTTTTTTCAATAACTTCCCAAGCTGGTTTCAGAAAAAGATTTGATGTCACTATACCTCTATATTATAAAGAAGATTACGACTGCGGTAGACTTACGAAGAGTGTACTGGTTTTATTGAACTATTCAAAAGCTTTTAATACTGATAACAATCGGTTGTTGGTTTCCAAAATGAAATATTACAGATTTTGTCCTGATTCCTTTGCGATAATTTCGTCTTATCTGTCTGAATGGACACTAGGAGTTATGTACAATCATAACTTATCTCTTGAACTGGATGATTGTCACGAGCACGTCAAAGTTCCATACTTGGTTCATTACATTTTAACATCCAGATCACTGACATACTAAGATCTATTAAAAACTATAGTGTTCAAGCATATACAGACGACACACGGCTAATATATTCCTTCTTATGAGCATGGCGGAGCCACTAATAATGACTTTGACGCTCTTACGAAAATTTCACTTCTCCATGATCTTATTCTCAATTCACAAAAAACGTCCCTTTGGTTCGCTGAATTGTTAAAAGCCAATCTTAAATTGCAAATTTTTAATACGTCCTTACATTTCGTTAATATTCGTCAGCATTACGATTCTTATTTACCTACAAAATCTTATGCGGCGATAAGGATGTGATATATTACTAGGTATATTCTGAATGCAACCTTAAAAGAGCGATTTTGTGGAACTCTGTTTTTATCCCTATATAACTACTACGACTTTATATACAGTCCTTGCTTTCGTTTTTTTTTATGAGAAAAGAGAATTCAAAGACACCAAAACTGTGGGCAGATATGCAACCATAGAAAGTTCGACCATATATCCAAAAGCATTCGTGGTTTGTTCTGGTTCATGGAAAACCTTTTGCTGTCACCGTCCATTTCACTTAAAGGGTTTCTTATACAACGACACCTTCTACACGTATTACACACGTGCCATAAATATAATCTTACTGCTGTATTGCTGCTCTAGTTTTGTGGTCTACTTACTTATATTATTATTAGGGTATTATGTCTGCATGGTTAGGTATATTGTATGTGTATATAAAATTTCGGTGATGGGTCCTGGTTCAGTGGAGCAGTACTAGCTAGACTTTGTCAGGTTTCATTGACTTAATAAAGGCAATTTGTTATTGTTATATAAAAGTTTTTCTACTTAAGGCCAATATTTTATACATATTGACAATTACATTAAGTCCGCGTATACTTTTGGATGTAATGGTATCTTTAAACTTTCTTCAAAATTAATAATGTTCAGCCGCACGAAACATAGTTCTTACTGTTGCTGATATTCTCATGTAAGATACGTTATTTTGGACACCATATATCGTAATTCCACTCCAAATTTTGCTGCGGTGTAATTTATAATTGCTTTATTGTTTTTAATAAAGCAGCCTATTAAAATGAAACATTTTGCCAGAAATAATTGTTGTTTACTCCGAAACTATCACGCTATTAATAGTATGTATTATATCCAAATTAATGTAAAATATTGCTTGACTGTTACAGAAAAATTTTCAAGGGCATTTCTTTACTAGACATATCCTCTATGTGCGATTTAGCTTTGTAGGTATAGAAGTTTGTACACTTCGCATAATCAAACCGAATAGTTGAGTGTTTCGTACTTTATTATTATATATTTACGATGTATGAGATAATGGAACGGTTACGGTCAAAAAGTAGAAGTATTTTAAAGAATATTTGCAAATATAAAAAACATGAGGGATATTGAAGCTGTTAAATATGTTGTACAAAATGCATTGAAGTGCTTAAACTCGCGTAAACATATATTAACATGTAAACTAGTATTATTTGCTATTGTATTTAAAAAAAATACGTCAAATTGACAAATTATTAGGAAGCAGCAGACTTACCCACATTGTTTAGTTAATAAATATGGTGTTTATTGCAGTTATACATACAGCGTCAAAGTTAACCGTATTACTGTTATTGTGGGCCAAATGCTACTAAATTACAATAGCAAAAGTTAACTAACACCAGATCGACTTTAAAAATCATTTCGATTACAACTTTATACACGGATATTGGAGATTTGATGTCTTTGTCTTGAACGATATCCTACGTTTGCTTAACGACGTTCATATTTAAAAAGTGAATATGTCTGATTACGTCAGTCTCTCCAGGTAGTTGCACATTATATACGTCATGAAATAATAAAAATAGGTGGTTTATTTTTAGTTTATTACATAACATTTCACTGTAAAAAAAGCATTAAGTCAAGGTTGTTTACTGCGTCAAATTAACATATTTTCAATTTATTAAAAATAAAACTTACAAGATGTTGTACACAATCACAGAAATTTCTTAATATAGAATATTAAGAAATTTCTATAACAGTATAGAATATCGGTGATTTTTCAACATGTTATATTAAGTTAATTTATCTAACTGTTAATTACATAGTATTATGGTCGTTATCATTATTTCAAGGTCAACCAATCATCTCGATGTAACAATTTTCTTATAAATAATAAATTTATCGCAATAAAGACTTTATAAAAGAAATTGTTTTAATTTAAAACCGACTTGTTTATCAAGCGCAAACGATTTTTCATATTAAGTGCCATCATTAAATATGTTTCCACACTTGTTTCAGTCAAATGAGTACGGCGTGCGGAATAAATATTTTTTAATGATGAAAACGACCGTTCCACATGTAGTGATGTTATATTTGCCAATTTAAAATAACCCTTGTGACAACTTAATGGATCTTTCGACGCACCTTCACAAAGTCTTAGTATGAGAAAATGTAAATCCTTGCCAATTACACTTCCAAATAACGCATAACCACAATTTTTTATCTTTAAAATCTGCTTCAATTCTTCTTTCAACATAGTCACGAGCAACGTGAGTAATGTTTCTTATCGATGTCCGACTTGGTAATGTATAATCTGGATACTTGCTCCAGAAGGAGACAAATGCTTCTTGGTCTAGTAAAGTGAGGGGTAGATTATATAGAATAAAACAAACAACTATATCAAATGTTAACGTTGCCCACTGCACTGTACTGGAAATTACCCCTCTTTGCCGAGTATAGTGATTATCCTGCAATGTGTGATATTGCTAAGAACAGTACCAAGGAAAATATATTATACATTTATATTAAAATTGAGAATAATCCACTCTAGAAATATAACAATGGTTCTCGGTATTTTATTTATTTGCGATTTAAAAGCAATAAGTGTAATTGTTAATTGAAGTGTACTTCAATTTTGCGAAAAATTATGTATTACATATCCACGTCAATTGTCATTCAAACTGTGTTAATTTACTCGTATGTACCTTAAATGCCAATAAAACTTGGATAAAAAAAAAATATTTTACATACATATTTGAAGTGTTTGAAAGAGTCATTTTCGATTTTGTTACGATTTTTATACTGCTTCCATAAATAATGCAGCATCTTAATGTCTGCATAATATATTTTTGTAAAATTTTCCGAAAAATTAAAAAGGCAACAACTAACACGTAACTTCTACTCTGATTAATGAAATATGTCCATTTACGTGTATTGTGCAGAATTACATACATATAATTTATGACTGATGTCTTTAAAAACGTTAAGAATCAATTGCTTTCCATATACTGCTTGGATTTTGGTGTAAAAGGTGTATGATGCATACATTATGATCCCTTTTTAAAGTACATCATCATACAAACGTAGATGTGAAATAAATTTTTCATTTTTTTTTTCTTGATATCACCTCATATGATACATATTCATTGTAATAGATGTAAAGAACAATTAGCTGTGTTGTGCTTATAAGCTTGTATTGGCTTATAACTAATTAGGGTATTAGATAGTATTCATACAGAATATTTTTTCTGTCCACAGTTTCTTCTGTTGCACAAACGTGTTAAAACTAAATGAAAGCAAATGAAAACGGCAGGTGTCCTAAAAGATGGACAAGTCTTATGTGGCAGAAAAAGAAATGAGGGCTACGTCTTAATCCAAAATATGTGGATAAGGTCAGGTTGCTGCAACCAAAGAAATTGCTGTTCAGTTGTAAAACTATGAGTATGTTACAATGCTAGTACTTTGACGATTTCACTGGCTCAACAAAACAAAAGCATGACCCAACATTTAAACGTCATATTGAACAACACGTTAGAGTACAAAGTTAACTTTAACAAATCCAAATTTTTATTTAAGTCACTTTCTTTGAAATTTGTCTACTTATTATGTAAAAACCAATATGAATATGCTTTTACCTTCGAATAAAACGGATCTTATGCGGTTATTGGGTATGGTAAAATTTCCCGCGAAATTTATTCCAAATCGGTCAAAAGTAACTGAACCTTTATGAGAGTTTACTGCGCAAAATGAGAAATGAGGATGGAGTTCTAATCATGACTATCCATCTGCCCAACTGAAATATCTACTGACTGCTGAGCCTGTTATTGCATCAATTAAGAGGTGCTGCTTAATAAATACAAAGTGGACACCTTCAATTCGTTTTTCATATATAGTAAAAAATTTGTACCTACAGCTTACACAGTTAGTATTTATAATTTTTTCATGTGTAAATCTAATCAAATAAACTTTGTAAATTTGAAGTGTTTTTATAGTATACAAAATTATAATTATCTACTATACGAGGTGGTTTGACCAGTTTCAAGTTTTTCATTATCTTCAAGTTTCCTTAGAATATTGTTGATTAGTCTGTATGATGAGGATAGTTTTCTGAATAATCCTAGCGTCATCATACAGCTTTTATTTGGTTAAATTTACACATAAAGAAGATTGTAAATTTGACATATGTGTGTAGACCTAAGTGAATAAACTGTACATACCTGAAGAAGAGTGTTTTCAAGGTGCAGCAATTTCATTATTTAAAAATCATTTTTAAAGAGATTTAAATTCTTAACGCTCTACAACGTTATTTTGAAGTAGCGTTTGTAAAACCGAAGTATCAGTTTCTGTATCAAAACTATAATCAAGGCGTAAGTTAAGGAATATTATACTATTACATATATCCAAGACTTCTAAACTATTAAAACCTAATATTGATGTGGTAATATATGGTACAGCTTAAGTCACCACTATTTGTTCTCTTGTGCCTAAACGCTAAAAAGTATCAGATTGAGATTTCAGTCAGATATACAGTGATAAGAAGCACATTTTAAAATTATTTGCAATTATACAGGGTGGCTCAAAAAGTACAGCATATCAAAGTTGGGTTACTTTTTAATGGAATATTCTGTATTACATGCCATTTTCCGATTATACGTGTTAAGTTAGGACAACTTTGTTAATACTTTCCTATACCTATTTTGAGAAAATTTGATATTAAAGAAAATATAGGCCTTTCCGAAAAAATTAAAAACACGGATACTGTACGACTTGAAAGATCCACGTTTACAACAAATTATTTTGACATATTGTGGTTCCAATAAACTGGTAGAGTATTTTGATATTAACTACATGACATTAAGCAAAACAGTTTATATTTTATATTTTTCCACATATCAATAACCCGGTTATATTAAATGGAACACCCTATATTTATCTATTCACTAATAATTAGAAAGCATGGCCTGTTTAAATGAGAAAAAGCATCAGCTTTGAAGAACACGTACATTATTCTATATTTATTATCTTTTTGTACAAGCATTTATAATTTTATAAAATTGGCATACATATTGGTCAATATATTTTGACAAAGTTTCAATAAAATTCATTGTAAAATCATTTAGCGGTACATGAGCTTCTACTTGATTTTTCAAACGTTTGAGTACTCGTTTGTACTAGAACTTTTTTTGTGAATATGTGATATAGTTTTCTCAGCGAAATCGAAGCGGTAGTTTAAATGAGCCACTAATTTTGTATAATTAATATTCATATAGTTAGATACCTATTGGGAAAGTTTAAAAAAAATCTATCTGATACCGCTCATTCTTATTCTACCACAGCCTTTATTGTGTATGTGAGTAGTATAACTGGTCAATTACACAATCAAGTACAATATACACTACCGCAAAAAGAAAATTAAATACCCGGTAGACTAAAAGAAAATGATTGAAGCCATCGTTAATAATTCCAATAAAATTCTGTATTAAAATCTAATTAAGAAGATTAATTGTTCCCTATACTTGAGTATTTCTTCTTTTTATTAATAGCTCCGATACAAAGCTGTTGCCCATCTTAATTTGATATGCGCACATAATGCGATGTAAGTCTGCAGTGAGGGTCGCTGAAAGCGGTAACACATGTTTACGATTTTTCGCATCTCCCCATAAATGCGTATGTAATATGTATGCATAGTTTCTATACAGTTAGCTCACTTATTGGTTCAAGGCGGTTGCTTGTTGTCAGTAACATCTGCTCTATGTATAGTTTGTTATATTCCGGAAGAATGAAACCGAATTTGACGAAAATATGGTATCTAAGGAATTTAAGGGAACGTAAAATAATCTTTCATAGACAAGATGTACACTAGTACATACATTAGGCTTTCTAATCTTTATAAATTCATAATATTGATAATTATCTTGCTCATTAGTCCCGTATTCGTTTTCAAGACAAGTATGGGTTAATTAAGTTTACATGTAGTCTTTCCACATGCCCATCGGTGCGTTAAACGTCACTTAAATGCGTGCTTGAGTAGTTTAACTCATCTATTCATAATTATGCCATTTACCTTAAAGCAGTTCGGCTAATAGTTTAAGTAGATTAGGTAATAGGGATTAGGTTGTTTAGGAAAATTAGTCTCGTGTTGAATTTTAGCAAACTTTAGACTTAAACTTGGTTGAAAATTTCTAAATGCTTTGAACACTTTGAAAGTTGTTATTCATGTGTCCGTTTTTAAATAAATTAAATAATTAATTTAATCGTAATTAATAACTAGACGCCAAAATGGCGTTTTATACTTTTAAACCACTTATTTGCTCTCCTTACACTACTACACTCCTTATTTATTAGAATATAGAAAACTGCAATTATAATTATATTAATGTAATTTATATAATACATAAACATTCTAGATACAAAGTTATGTGAAAAAGTTCAATATTTTATTAATTAATTCGGGACACGTGTTTCGAAGGCTTATGAGCCCTTATCATCAACCGAATATCGGTATTCCTATGAGCTCATATTCCTAGAGGTTTTTGAATCAAATGTCCCGAACTCATTAATTAAGCGTTGTGGTGTTTGATGTCACCGATTTTTTATCAGTATCTTAGATTAGATTAGATGTGGATTGTGTAGGCTCCTTTTATTCACTGTGACCTGTAAGCTCTATTATGAGTACATTTAATCTTTTAATCGTAATTAATTTCCAGACTTCTGAAAAAAGGGATTCCCAAACTTTAAAATAGGACAAACTTTCGCCGCCTTCCAAACTTGTGAAAAGGTAGATGTTCTCAAGGATAAATTAGATTAAATGTGGGTTGTGTAAGCGCTCTTCATTACGACCTGTAAGATCTATTGTGAGTGCCCTTAATCTTTTAGTCCCAATTGATCTCCAGACTTCCGAAGAAGTATAGGGTTTTTTTGGGGGCTATAGTTCTAATATTAGCCGTTTCTACGTGCTATTGTTCGAAGTAGTGGAGCTTCTGCCGGGTCACCGCTTCGCAATTACACATAATGTGTTCCGTCATTTCGCTGTGTTCCGAATAGAATCGGCATTTATCACAGTCCACCTTGCCTATCTTCTTCAGGTGGTACGTAAGATGGCCGGTGACTAAAGCCTTTCTTTGCAAGATTATCGGCAGGTTAGTTACCCTCACACCTCCAATGACCTGATACCCACATAAGTGTGACTGTGTTTAATCTAGGACCAGAGCAATGAGGGTATGCGGTCCGTCCCAGATTAACTTGGGTTAAAAGTGTAGGCTTTCAGTGCCTTTAGTGCTGACTGGCTGTCTGAGAAGATATACAGAACATTTAGAGCGACTAAGGCCAGCTGGAAAAGAGATAGATCTAGAGTGGGGCGATTGTAAAACATATACGGAATAGCACGCTTGCCAATGTGTTAATTCCGTATATGTTTTGCAACCGCCCCACTCTAGATCTATCTCTTTTCTAGCTGGTCTTAGTCGCTCTAAATGTTTTGTATATACGTACACTTTGGTAGCGTCGTTCCAGACATTCCTGGGCACATTGTTCAATGCATATACTTCTACCTGAAAAATTGTTGGGCTCGTACCCAGCGCCATCGATACTTTGCATCTCGGTATCTGTATCTTACGAGGCACAGTCCTAGAAATTACATTGATATTTGAGCATAACAATATGTTTAAAATAACATATTTCAAAAAATCTTTTAAATCAAATACTAAACATGTTTATCTATATCGGCAATCTCTTTCTTTATTGATACACATAGAGTAACATAAACATACAATAAAGTAATAATAGAGAAAAAAATATACAAAAAAAGAAGAAGAAAATAAAGAATATCCACAGTAAGATAAATATAAAATGATCAAAAGGACACAGCAGGGACAATAGAAAATTAGCAATAGTAATAGTTTAAATCATGAAAATAAAACTGGTATAGAAAGCTCAAAGTATATAAAAAAACAAATAACAAGAAAACAGTAGGAACAACGCTTGTGAAGTAAATAACATGCTATAAACACACTTTTTAAATATAGGAAATGTCAACACCAGTTAAGCAAAAGACAATCTATTCATCATATGTGTAACGTTGTAGGGAAAGAACCTTTCAAACAGAATCGTAACGAAATGTCGGTGGCGAACATTTATGTTATGGACATTTGAACAAAATTTTGGTTGTTAGATATGGAGAAGTCCTATATATTAAGATGTACTAGAAACAATAGAAGTATAGATTCCGTCTATTCTCCATGATTAACCATTGCGTTCAAACAACCTGGACGAAACACCGTGTCTCCACACAATTTATAGGTGAATCTCACACAACTATTCTGTATTTTTTCAATTCTGTAGCCTTGTCCAAACAAGTTCCGTAAACAACATCACAAAAGTAAAAATGAGATAAAACAAGAAAGTTGCTCAGCAAACTCTTTGTGATTTTATTTAGAATGTGACAATTGTTATAGAATAATTTTTAGATTCTCACCTTGTAATATTTCTATCTATTAAATTTTATTAAACGTAGACGACATAAGGAAAACAAGTACTTATTATATATATATTAGAAATGTTATTTTATTTTAATTCATGCAATGCACCTATTTGTATATTTCCGTGACTGTATATAATTATCTCTTTGTTATATATTCTTAATAGTTCAAAA
Organism: Holotrichia oblita; assembly: GCA_023690525.1. NCBI lineage: Eukaryota > Metazoa > Arthropoda > Insecta > Coleoptera > Scarabaeidae > Holotrichia > Holotrichia oblita. The sequence continues at coordinate 34,848,177 of CM043021.1, read as the reverse complement.
TTGTAATAGTTTTAACCGACAACGAGCAAATAGGTGACTTATGATGAGAACCGAGCCGAGCCGAGCCAAATTCCTACACCAATCGGTGTAGGAATTTGGCTCTCCACTCTACTAGTGTAAAAGAGCCGCTAAACATCTTCAACAGTTATTTATTGCTGAATATATACATACATTATCGAAGTATACATATTAGTTAACACCAAGAGGTAAATTGCTATCGGAGGAGGAAAACACAAAAAGAAATTGCCATAAAGAGCTCAGGTTTTCAAATCGAGCCATAGCTACGAAAATAGGAGGATCCCATCATCTCCTCCTCGGCACCTTCTGGTAATACAACCGCGCAACACATAAAATGAAAGTTAAATTTACGTCATATTTTCTGACAAGAAGAAATTTAACTTGGACGGGCCTGATGGTTTCAAATATTATTGACACAATTTGCGCGAGAACACTGATGTTGCGATGGGCTGAACGTTTGGTGGCGGTAATACAATGGATTCATTTCTACGTGAATGAAGTCTAATTCTTATGCAGAACTTCTGAAAATAGTTCCGATAAATGTTGGTGATCAATTACCGATACAAGACTGGATATTTCAGCAAGACAATGCAGCTATCTATAATTCCAGACAAACAAAGGAGTGGTATCATCAAAAGGAAATCAATTATTTATAATGGCTTGCTCGCTTGCTCGATATAAACCCCGTCAAACATCCTGAGAGGATATTGACGAGAGGTGTATGCCAATAATAAAAAAATAGGATAGCATCAAAGAACTAAAATCTGCAATAACAAGGTATTAGAATAATATTGCTATTTCAACATTGATCAAAATGAGCGTCAATACGAAGTCCAGAAAGAATGATAATTTTTATGTATATATCTATTTTATTTATTAAATTGATGTTAATGGATCTATAGAGGTTTCGTTTTAAGTTACCATTACACTAAATATCCTAAAAATGTAATTCTTTTTTTGTTATTTTCTCTTGCATTTCTTGTAGTTCAGCATTAATTTCGAATCATAATTTGCCGAAGAGAAAACCAAATATTCTGTTCAGAAGTTTATATGACACTAGAAATTTCGCTGAGTGTATATGTTATATAGAGTGTAACAAAATTGGTGGGATAACTATACACATCCGGTTATTACAGAGTTACAGTAATGAATTTTATACAAAAATTATTGGTTACACGCACTTAAGGTCTTCAGAGCACATAAATCACTTACGTAATCCCTGTGTATTGTTTTTAGTTGTGACAATTGTTGTCTAATTAATTGTACATAAATGGCACATCATTCTTTCGAAGAGATGTTCAAGTAACGGTAACACTGTAATGATGCATTTTAGGACATAGGTTTATATAAACTTGTTTAGCCCACCAATTTTGTTACACCCTGTATATAATTCTACTTTAAGATCTCACTCGACATGAAAATGACGCCAAGATCGGAAGATACCTTTTTAAACGCTTATGTTTCATCTAAGTTCCATTCAAATGTTATAGATAAACTTACATAATACTAATTAATCAACCGATAGCGTTTAATAATTTCGGGAATTATTGTTAATGCGCATATGTATATTAACGACAAACTATAATAAAATCCGCGTCTCGCTAAATTATTGTCATACTGTTACGTCCGCAAAAGTTAATCTAAATAATGTTTCGGAAGAATGAAGATTACTTCCAAGAGAAATTCCCAGAATTGGCGACATGCTAGACCAACCATGCTAACCTTTCGCTAAAATATGTAGTATGTATACATGTATGTATGTAAGTTGAATGAAACTCATATTACCTCAATTAGTTCTATAGAATATTTGTAATATCCTCTAATATGTTACAGAATATGTAGCGATTATATAAATTGAGTTTAAAATGTGTTGCTTGTTTGTGTTGAAACATTAAGATCACAAAATAGTGAATATAATGCAGTTTGTACATACCGGAATGCGTAGGTAATGGACTTTAAAATTTGAGCTGCGGATGCTAGAATGTAGTCTAGTGCTTGTTCTAATATTCCAATATTCCTAATATTAGTAGAATGTTACAAAGTACATACGTGTGCCTACCTAATTTGCATTTCAAGAAATGTGTATTCCAAAAGTAGCATGCACGCTACACAAAAATGTTTTGGGGGTTTTCTGCTTTTTATCGATTATATTATACTTATATTCGCTTCCCTAATATATTAAATTTAATTCATTAAAACGATTAACGATAGATCTGATATTAATCATCTCTCTAAAATATATTATTGCATTGATTTTATAATATACCGATATATTTTTAGATACCTTGCATCTAGTTTTTTTTTCCATGGTAATCTAACATGCAAGAATCTTTTTTTTTAATCCTGTCTTTATGATAGAAATTCCTCATAAAGTGCTTTAACGTTTAAACGTTTGTTCGTTAATAAGAAATTATTGTTCTGCAAGTTTAGATAATGTCTAGATAGTACTGTTTATTTAATTATAGTATATCTTTACTGTAATACAATGCGTATACCATCTGTATAATAATCCTAGAATATTGCTGGATATGCATTAATTTTACAATATACCCATATATTCTTATATACCTATTTAGATATTTTCTTTCCATGGTAATCTAACATGTAAAAATCTTTTTTTAAAATCCTGTCTTTACAATAGAAATTCCTCATATAGTGCTTTAACGTTTAAACGTTTGTTCGTTAAGCTTAAAATAAATAATAAAAATGTATTTTAACTACATGATATGTTTTAATGAAAAGTCGCTAGACAAAAACAAATTAACATTTTCTGAATTAACAAAATGTCGAACAGAATATCGCACCTAACGAAATATACATACATACGTGATTCTAACTGTATTTTTTCTCCTGAATTCAAATAACATATTGAGTTTTTCCATCACGCAAGGATTCCGTGAGACAAGTATTTATTTCAATTTCAAACGTTTAATACTTTCTACATTGCTAACTGCAAAATATTCAAACATTCAGCCTCATCTAGAAAGTTAGAACTGATTTTTTGCTATATTTTGCATGTGAAGCATTGTGCTTGATAGTCCAATAGTACTCGGCCAACATATTAGAATTTCATTTGGTGTGGCACCTATTCTTCCTATCTTAAATCTCTTGACGAAAATAAGTTTAAAAGAAACTTTTGGTCAAGCATTAGTGATTGTATTTGTGAACCTACAAATATTCCTACTTTAATTTTTGTATCACTAATTTTAAGAAACTTCTGTTTTAAATACAAGAGATTGCCCATTACTTTAACAAATTCTTGAGTAATTCTAGTTTGATATGTAACAGAGCTAAATACACAATTTTTGGGATTATATAATGCATCAAATGTGTACCAATTTTCTGTCCGAAATTAATGATTTACGTTTAGGCCATTCTTTTATAATGTAGGGTTTTTTTACTCCTACTATCCCATTCACATAAAAAACAACTGTATAGTGACGCTCTAGGCCAAGAGTCAATAACCTTCAAATCGACAAAAATATTCCATTCTATACTGCATATTGAAGCTATTTCAATATAAAACACGTTGTTTTCAACAGAATGAGCCACTATAATTAGTGAATTTATTGCTCTAGGCCAAGAGTATGTGCAATAACCTTCAAATCGACAAAAATATTCCATTCTATACTGCATATTGAAGCTATTTCAATATAAATTTTCACACGTTGTTTTCATACTAGCAGAATGAGCCACTATAATTAGTAATGGGAATTTATTGCTGTTATGCAGAAACACAGTTTTTAAATGAACTTCTCCATAAGAGAAGAACTCTCATTATCAAACGCTAAACATTTTCTTCAGACAAAATAGTCTTCAAATTGCGAATGACAATTACGATAAAAGTACATATTCGTATTCTTTTGAAGAAGAGTTCATTCGTTTGGCCAGGAAACCAACTGTTTCAGACTGTTTTAGGTAACTTTATATCTCCTATAAGATCTTCTTGAATCAATAAATTAGGCTCAGATGAACAGCTTGATTCAAAACTTGTATCACCAAAATCTGTTCGCTTTCTTTCTTATTTCGATTAAAATCAGAGCATTCTTCATCTAATGTGACATGTTCTGTAGACTTTGGTATGAAGAATTCTTCACATAGTGGAAATGATCTTATTGCAACTTAGGGTACACCACTCTTTGCTGTGCTTTTGATGTAATTCCTTTAATGTTGATAAATGGCATGTAGCGTATGCCATTTATCCATGCATTGAGAAGGCACACGATAAATATCTGATTTAATAGATCTGATATACATAGAAATATGCCGAAGCAAATGGAAACGTTTACTGCCAACACACAGTCCTTCGTAAATATTTAATGCATTATGTAACATATCAGGTGTTTATGTATAAAATGGAACTAGCAATTTAAATGTGGCGATGTTTTGATGCAATTGAAATATCTAATGCAACAATTGTTGCAAAGTTTAGAGTAAGGTATAGTGGGCGTGGATTGTCTTGGGCATCTATATCAAGAGAGCATTGTTTGATACGGCGCGCAGGTGATACATTTTCACTCTCACTACTTCTAAACCTACGCACTTTTAACATCCAGAAACATATAGTTATAATTATGAGTAGAAAATATGCGTTGTGCAGCCCTTTTTCAATACATTTAAAAGCTGATTCGATATACGTACACCCGTAACCAGCGTAATTCACGTCAACGCATCTGTTAATATCTGACAATGTAAATGCATCAATGCTACGAACCGAAGATGGTAACAGAAATGCATTCGGCATACAATACTTTTAAGCCTACAATAAGATCTGTTTCCTAGATAAAGTCGTTGCTTTATTTAACAAAGAGACACCATCTTAATTATATGGTAACCGAAAGAGAAGAAGCATAATAAAATAAATAATTTCATAACGGAAGCTATACGCAAGTTGCTTGCGACCGGAATCTTGTATATGTTTTGTCTATATGCAGAGAGGAAGGTAAAAGAACTTGACAGACGCCAGCTGCTGTATGCTAGGTAGACGCGTGCCCATTTCTCCCTGACGCGTGCAAAATACCTCGTCTTACTTCTCCACCGCCGTCCAGTTTTCATTACTACACCTAAGTCGGTAAATATTGTTTAATCTTTCTTCTTTCTTTGGTTAGTAACTGGTGCATTGGTGGAATGCAGATCAACACCCCTCGACAAAAGGTAGCGTAACGATTCTGTCTGGACTTGAGCGACGGTTAAAAATAAAAAGACTTTTTTTATTTGTTCAATGAAGTCTTTGAAGTTTCTTACATTGCATCGGTTATTGCTTTGTAGGGAATTTTCATTTTTCTTTTGCAAAAAAATTGAAAAATCTACTAGAGCAAAAGTGCGAGAATTTTATATTTTAGTCTGTAAAAATGGTCGAATTTTATTATTTTCTTTAGCTTGAAATATATACGACAATATTTCAACTTGCATGAATGTCTACTTACAATAATAGCTTCTTTAACTAACTTAATATCCTATTGTTAATGTCATATATAGGTATAAAAATATGATCAGACTTGGAAAGGAATTAAAATTGTTAGGGTTTTGATTTCATTCCGTGATAAATATTGTGAATATGTACTTTTGGTCTCTCCTCAGCTTTTCTGTTTTTGTTTGCCGTGTAGTCTAATTTTTCAGATAAATTTTGCGATTCCAGTACCATTCGAATTGGTTGTATAGCGTTACCCAAAGAACTGTTTCTGTAGAATCAAGAATATATAAATCGTTAAACCATAAAAAAACATAAAATCATTGAATTAACGATTTTCAAATATCTTTCCATGTATTATATATGTTTGTTTCGTTATTTCGTTTTTTAGTTCTCTTGTCATTTTTGAGAAAATGTTCCATATAAAAGACATAAGCTGTGGTTATATCGGATAGGGGATCAAACTAAAATTTATGCCATCGGAAGTAACTCGACGAATTATAGATCAATAACAATTTTGTCTCATTATAGTAAAACTTCCAACCCAAGTTACTCCTAGTTACATTTTCGTACAGTCTGTTCCTTTTGCGGACTCGTTCCGTTTCGTTCCATTTTATCAAAGGAACTTTGGAACTAAATCATATATTAGTACATACATTCGCTGCCGTATACATTCATATGAATGTATCGTAGATCTTTGCATCGCTAGTGCCTTCAAAATATTATATCGATAGTTGAACGGTATGTCTTAGTTAAGTCCATATGCCGTGCCGGCGCCGATACATGTTGCAGAGAATACCTATGAATATTTGGATATTTGCAGTCTCCAGTTAGGCATTGTAGAAGGTAGTTGTCTCATATGTTCTAGCGCTTTGCGATATTTTATTACATTTTCATTTTTTTATTATTCTTTTCATTTGCATTTTCTTATTATATCGTAATCTGTTAATTGTCTCATTCTTCAAGCATTTTTGCTAAACATATCCGTTTAGTTAGTGTTTTGTCGTCGTTTCTATTAGGTTTTCTGCAGAGTTTAGTGTAAGATACATACATAAGTATTTATTTAGTTTGTTAGTGTGGTATTTATATGTTATAAAAATAATGGATGTTTATAATTTAGTTCAAAGAAAACAAATTATTAAGTGGTATCATCAGGAAATACCCTTAAGACAAATAATAGAGCGCTTTTATGAGAATTATTAAGCACGACCCGCTCTAAAAACAATTCAGCGAATAATAAATAATTTTGAAAGATTGGGCTGTATTATGCCGAACAAGCACAAACGTAATAGGCAGCCATTTGTTCGCCAAGACGAAAGAAATCTTTTAATTTGTGCCAGTGTCGAACAGAACCCGAAAATATCTTCATTGGGTATTAGTGAGCAGCTGGATATTTCTAAAAGCACAGTGTGCCGTGTTTTAAAGAAAAATAGGAGTAAATACCATGCCTACAGATTACATAACAAATGAAATATTTCCCGAAGATGAAGAACAGAGAATGGAATTTTGCGAAAATATGATGCATATTTACAATCAAAACGCAAATTTTATTGCAAATATATTATTTACGGATGAAAGTACTTTCCCCTTGCACGGAAGACATAATCCCGCTGTACCTCGACACTGGGCAAGAGAAAACCCGCACCTAACATACAATGCTAGAACTCAGTATCCCCAAAAATTAAACGTTTGGCAGAATTGCAACAAAAAATTATTAACACTTTTGATGACATTCCTCCAGCAATTTTACAGAATGCGCAACGAGGCTTCTACGATCGTTTAGCATAATGCATTAGAAAAGTGGTCGCTTTTATGTTAACTTATAAAATAATAATTTATGACTAATAATAGATTCCTTCTGTTGTAACATATGCATTTTTTTTAACGTTTATTCCTGCAAATATGAGAATAGTCATTTTTTATTTAGCTACTAATTACAGAATTTAAATTTCATTATTTTACTGTGAATTGTTGTGATAATACATAGTATTACTATTCTCCACATTGCTTTAATATTTTAGATTTTTCATTCGTCATAAACATCTTCTTACAATACAACATATTCTGTGCACAAGTTTGCTATTCTTGTTATAACTACATATTTAGTTTTTATGAGGATAAAAACAGCGGGCACATTGTGCACGTTAAAGAAAATTTTATCATATGAGTCTACCTACATTACGTATAATTCATACCACCGGCGCAGCTATGCACGTACACTCGGTACGACTTAGTCTTCGAACGATTTTAGTGAGTTTCCTTATTAAAATCGTTCGAAGACCAAGTCGTACCGAGTGTATATACATACTACAACGCTAAGACCTGCTCAACGAAGTAACACGTCAATCGGAGCGAGCGTTTGACGGCACTTGCGATGCAACGATCTGTATATCAATATCGTATCGTATCGGAACGTATACTGAATGCCAACGGACAACATTCAGTTAGATCCGGACTCGGAACGATATCGGTCCAAAACAGCGAACTCGTTCCGTTTAGTTCCACGTGCGGAATAGTTCCTTTGAACCGAGTCCGGTCGGAACGACACAACACTAGTACACAATATGATGTCTGGGACTATAGTTGCCCCAGTGTAGCCATTTAGGCACCTTCTTATTTAACAATTTTATTAATGATTTACATACGTATAAATTTTCCCTATTCCTCGTATCTTCTATGTGCTGATGATGTTTCGATTTCGACACCTGTAATGAATGTTAATGATTTCCAGCTCAGTGTTTTCCCATCAATAATATCAATCAATACAATCGGTGCTCATAGAGTTAGAATCATTTACATTTTTAAAATCAGGCCATACGACACGATAGAAATTTCTAAAAAATTCCACATAGAAAAAATACATAAAAAAGCTTAGTAATATGCAATGTATTTTTTAGTATATTAACTATTAAATTACAGATACTACAGTTTAGAGATACAAAATTAATCTTCAAAATTTCGTTTGATTATCTACAATACGTAGTTTTCCTGTAATCTGATTACCATAGAAATGTTATTTGAACACAAAAAAGTTTCTAAAACCAAAAATCACCAATACAAATTATATTTTCAAAGTTGTGGAGAGTGTCGATGAACTCGCTTACAATGCGTAGATTCCATAAAATTATAAAAAATTTACAAATAATTTGCTGCCGGTCTGGTAATAACACAGGCTAATAGATGTTTGCCTCACGAGTACCAATAGTTCTGCTTAATGTAGTTTACTGTCGTGTTACAGTCACAGTTTTTAAATATATTCTTTTAAATATTAAAAAAAAAAAAATTGGCATTTTTTCAATTGTCAAATAAAATTTCCTAGATCATTGTAAATATGATGGAACCAAATAAGCTATTTTAAATGCTACCATTGCTATACTGTTGTACACATTCGGATAGGTAATATAGATTATATACAAATGTGATCTATTAGTAGAGCACACGACCATTTAGACGTGTGATAAATATGCATTGTGTAATTCTAAATATGTGTAGTTACGTATCAAACTAGAATTAATAAACAATTTCGGACAATACTTTTGGTTTCCTGTACTTAAAATAGAAGTTTCCTAAAATTAGTGATCCAAAAATAAAGAAAGAATAGGTATGTGTGGATTCACCAATACGATTACTAAGACACGATGAAAAGTTTGAGGGACTACTGAATCCACTGGAACAGCTTCTTTTCCAGTATTCAAACATGTTAATCACAATTTTTTGGGAAGCGGAAAATTACCGTGATATTGTAAACAATATTATAACATCTTAATTTTTCATCTAGATTTCTTCCCAGAAAATCTTGTGAGCGATGATAAAGAACACTTTCATCAGAAGATTTCATGTATAGAAAAGAGGTATCAGGACAAATCGAATATACTGGTTGATTATTATTGGACCATGAAGAGCAGGTGAAATGTAGCAGAAAATCGTTATTTCTTGTTTTCTAGGCAAGATATAATGTTTGAATATTGTGTGGCAAAGAATGTAAGAAATATTAAAATGTTTAAAATTATAAATGGCTGTCTGTAGTAAACTTCGCATCACAGATTTTTCTTTTGGAGACAAAGAAAATTTTTTTGTTGTTCCCCAGTGTAGTATTTTAAAAAGTTGCACGGCGTGTTTGTTTGGGTTATCAATTATTCGTCGATTTATGATCTTCCACAAATATATTTTTATAGATAAATATGTCTGTAACACTGTTTATACCTTGCAGTGGGCCAACTCCATTATCAGAAAACACTCTGAATCATGACATTACCACCTTTTTCAGTTACAATTTTCTGTCAATAGATTTAATCTTTTTCCAATGAGGCGTCATACACAACAATTTCCGAAAGAGTTAAGCATATTCAATTCAAATTCGTTACTACGAGTAAATCAGACGGTTTTCCATTTTTGTAATACAGACGACTACTCTTGTCTGCTACACGTACCCTTGCTACCTTGCTAAGTTTTTAGACATGCCTTCAAAGCAAAGTGCACCTTCTACGAAACATTTCCCTATATACGGTATGTGTGCTCACGTTATTTGCTATAAAAGATTTTATTTCTTGTGCCCTGCATTTATTTTCAATTTAGTAACCACATTTACTTTCAAATACATAGAATACAGTTTTTGCGACATAATTCATAAGAATTATGTCAAATAAGATTTCAACTTTATTATACAATAAGAAACGAATCCGCAAACATAAAATTTCCAATTAGAAGCTAGTGGAAGTATAGTATGTAGCCATTTAACTTTTAAATGTACCCCTTTATGCACAATGATATCGTTTATATTTTTATACATTTGTTAATTTTCTAAGAAGGTGCAATTTTTAGAGTAAAGTTGTTTTTGTCTACCACCTAGTATTCTATTTTTTTAATGTATTAGACATATGTAGCAATCAGTAAAATGTATACTATATAATATTATCATTTTGTAAGTTCATTTAAATGTTACATTAATTAATTAAACAGATGAAATAATTACTTCTTAGAATTTTTCTTGATACAAATGCGAAGAGAAAATAAAATATAATATGTAGGGATGTAGGGGGATGGTAGGAGTTATTTACTTTAAATAAGTTTATTGTGCAAAGCGATACTCGCGACTGGTACAGTTATGAGATTATTTTGTGTATTGATTCTTGGCAAATTATCAAAAACAAGTTATAAGGCGATAAAAGTAAGCAGAAAAATAAAATGAATAATGAAACATGCTATAACATAGAGAATGACAGCAAAGTTGATTAAAAGTTGATTGTTTAAATACATAAAGGAAAAAAGAGGTTGTATAAATTATGTCACCTATTTTATAAAAAAAGTTAGTTTTGATCCAATGTGTATAAACAGAACGAAAAACTTATTTTTTTATCAATTATAGATTTTGAACATTAGTTACTTTTTAATTGATGTAAGGAAGTTTCATTTAGAAAATGATTCTAGAATTCCTATAACATCCGGTTTCCAATGTTAACAACCTTATCAAATCAACGTAATAAATATAGATTTATTGTTAACCTCGCTTAAATCTACCTTTAAATTTTAAATTATTTGATCGTGCGTACTAGTAATGTTTGCTTGGCTTAGTTGTTAACTTATGTTTAATTTAATTAAATCTAAATCTATAAACTATTGGTTAAGTGCGGTTAACTCCAATATTTTCATGTCGAAGACTAACGATATTAATTATAGCACTGAATTAACCCAAAGGGTTTATTTACTCTGACATTTTTTATGAATTAATCATCACCTAGGATGAGCGGTGCATTAGTGCTGTCACTTCTTTGTTATGAATGAAGAATTACTACCACGTTTAATTCCCTTCCTGCTAGAGTTAATGTCTCTAATGATGTACATAAGTAAGTTATTTAGAAAGGTTAATCCAATTGTCTTAAGGAAAGCACCGTCCACTTTATACACAGGAAATGATATAATTTCACTAAATAAAACGTTGTAATGAATAAAAATAATAGTAGTCTGGCAATGTCCGGAAATATAGCAATAGTTTTAATCACCGTGGGTAGATGAATGAGTAAAAATTGTGGTATGCACTTACACATAATGGAAGCATTGTTATTCGTTATGTAAATATATTTATAACAAATTGCTTTGATTTATTTTGCTATAACACATATGATTTTTAACGAAACGTTAGATGACTATAAAATTTGGCAGATACTATAATTTAGAGCAATAATGGAACAATTTTTTAGGCACGGCCCACCTATGATGTGTGTTCAGTTTAGCAAATCCGTCTATTTGCGTGTTAATAGATAGATATGTATCTGAATAAGTTCGATGCGAAATCAACAACTACGCTTGTTTTAGTTTTTTTATGATATAATAATAATAATGGACATGAGTAGAAAATTAGTTTTCTCTTTCAAACTAAATAGCTTCATTAGTTATAAAATTATATTGACCATTTAGAAGGCACATTGGATTAGTTTCACAATTCCAGTATCGGTTTGTGAAACAACAGTCTGTCAAGATCAAAATAGTACACGCAAAAATTAATAATAGAATATAATTTTTTTGCAAAACGATACCTAACAGAGAACGGATTTGTTTAATTGAGATCATGGACTGCTTCACGCGCTGGTACGCTCCTAATATGGTAGTATCTGCCTTCCAATCTTTGTCGAAGATCCTCAATGCACTGTTGAACTAGAGTAGCATACATGATGTCTCTATACGTAAAATCGATAGGGTAAATCAGGAGACTGTGTAAACTACGATGCTGGTCCGCTACCACCAATCCATCTTCCAGATTATCTGCTATTTAAAAATTTGTGCGCTATGTGACTCGAGTGGGCTGGTGAATTGTCGTACATGAACAATTTCCAGTCAACCAGGTAAGTCATCTTCTACAAAATACTAATAATATTGTCCGAAAACTCGTAAAGTTAGTCTAAATAGGCCAATAGTGGATAATTTCTACCAACACATTTAATTAAAATTGCTGTTGTCATCTCTTGTAAAACCAGCTTCATTGGTAAAGAGCACAAATGGCAGAAAGTCACAATTGGTATTTGTATTTGTCATTGTCAGTAAGTCCCTGTACTCTCTGGATGTCGCACGCATAAATTTGATTGGTTCTTAAAATCCGCCACACTCATATGATCGACACCTTCCGGCAATTAAAGTCTTCGATGACTATCACCTGCATTTTGCTCAGCACGATCTAACACACATACTTCCATGTCTAAAGTTCTTGTAATCCCTGATCTGTCGGGATCTTGGCTTACCGGTTTGAAAGATCCTGTTTCCCTTAATCTATTATGCCCGTAGCCTTTGGAATGCTTTTTCATTTGGTTAAGGTCAGTTTGGGAAATGGTCCACATAAAGTCTTCTTGCTTCTGCTCTATAATAATCTGCCAAGCCATACATTAAGTACATGTGGGACATCATTTTGAAAGAATAATCTGCCATTTTCTGCAGTTAATTAGAAAGCAACTGTCACAACTGAAAACAATATACACGGATTATGAACGTGACCTACAAATTAATCTTCCGGAAAGATTAAATGCGTGTGACCAGTGCTTTTTTGTTTAACATTTATTGCTGTAATTCTGCAACAAATCACTTTACGACATACTATATGTTTGAAAATTCCTTCCTTATTTTAAGTCGTAAAACGCACCTATATACATATAGTCAGCTCACCAATGTTGCTACACCCTGTATAATAACTTAATTGCCTGACTATCTTTACAATCTCCTGTTGTCTTTTTATGGATTCCTCTGTGCGGTATCTCCAAAGCATTTTTACTTTTCAATATATTATATTTTGAGAAACATACCATATACATATGGTCATTCGCGTGCTATTTATGACAAACAGAAGTAAGAACTAAATTCAAATGTATATAACATATAAAATTTTATTTTTCATCTAAGCGTCGTTTAAATGTGGGACATACTAACACAATTCTCACGAAAATAATAAAGGCGTATGAAAATATAATAGCAGGGTTGAAATGAAAATTATTCGGTACGCACAGAGAAATTTATAGTAGTGACAAGGGTAAATATATGAGTTAAGTATATTTTATTGCCATATATGAGACAGTAATATAGTGTTCTCAGTTTACAAGTAAATTTTGTGCTAACAGTTAAATATATTTTAAACTTCAAGGAAAATATTTTTGTTTTAAATTTGAAAATTTTGATGTACTTGAAACAAGTAAATAAATATACTTAATTTTAGAAATTAGAATAATTCCGCAACAGTGATACCTAAGAAGATGTTTCTCTGTTTGTCTATTCAAGTATCTATCGCTAAGATTACCCACTTTTTCCTTCGATCTTGCGGAAGAGATTAGCATGTTTAAAGTAGCTATGGTTTACTGCCCAGTTCACCCCCCATACAGCCCTGTGAAACGCAACCTTAATATTATCAAACTTTGGATTTTGGAAACTCATATCATATATCCAAGCCCCATCTATTCACACAGTCGAACTATCGCAATGATAAGCATACTTCTCCGATTTATGGAGATTGAATCCTAACATGTATAAGTAGATCTGTGTTTTAATTAGTAGTACGTGAATGTGTGCAAATTAAGGGCATTTTTTAATAACTCTTATATTTACATGATTTACTTTATTTTTATATCTGGAAAACGTAGGGTGGTGCAACCAAGATAGGATGGACGACAATAATTAAACGGTAAGGAATTTCGAAAAACCTTTTTGGGACTTGATTGAGGGCTACATGGGCTACGTTTTAAAAATATTTGCGTTATACGGTCGGTGACGAACTAAACTTATGTTTTTTTAAATGGAACACTCGGTATTAAAATATTACAATCGATTCTGCTAATTATTGAAAAACGCTCCAATGTCGTCCATTTTTTATAAAAACCGAAAATGAATACTAAAAAGCTAGTGCATCACTAAATGTGCTAACTTGTGGAGTAAAATAATGGCATATACTCAGCTTGAAATTATTCGCCATTATACAGAGTGATCGGGTTTTGTACCGATTTAATGACAAGGAAAGATATTGGCAATTCAAAATTTTTTTCGAAATTCCTCACCGTTTAATTATAATCGTTCACCCCATATTGGTTGCACCACCCTGTATATATTTAAAATATACATATTTTTTTCAAAAATGTCGGTGGAATAGTTTAGTTTAGTTCTTCCTCCAGGAGAAGGGTCAATAGTTTTGTACAATTAATACCTCCTGCATAGGTGTATACATTTCTGCTAAATTTCAATTAAAACCGAAGTGTGATCGCTTAGCCCTTCTTATTTCTTCATACTATTTTTAATTAATAATTAGTACTGTTGTGTATCCGTGAACATATCGAGTTCTACAAATTATGTTAACACTTAATTTCTTAATTTTGTAATACTTATGTATGTTGAAAACATAAATAACAACTAACTACAATTGAATCTACTGAATTTCAGTAACTTTCACAAACGACTAGAAAATTAATTCTCTTTAAATTGTATTAATACAATGTATAATTATTATGTATTAAGGTAAACTGTCAACTCGTATTCACAACTCATCATATTTGAATACTCCAGCGCGACGCCTAAAACTAAATAGAAAGTCTTTATAAAGCGGTTTATCGTGAGAAATAATTGATAAAGTACTGCATATATTTGCATATGCACATACGGGCGTTATCTAGAACAGATACAGTATATTTACAGACAGTCATCAGAAATGTACTCATAAGCAATCACTAAAAGTGCAAATACCATGACTTTTAGTAATGTATTAAATACAACGTGATTGATGATAGTACGATAAGCCCAAATAACATCTTTCGCTAACAATAAAATCTAATATGCTTCAATGCTGTGTATTAGAATATTGTAGTAACAATAATAAGATTGAGTTGAAATATATTTAATTAAGCGAGATTTCTATGGAGACAAAAAGTTTCTGAGGTTAATAAAAACTGTAACATTTAAAATAGCTTCTAATTAAAGGCTGCCATCGTACAATACTCTTGTCTGTTCTTTTTTGCAATTTTTTATTACTAGAGGTATTTTTCTTATTAGTCTTATATTGAGTTCTATTTCATTTATTGTTAAAAAACAACCACGCATACAATTTCAACTGTGAATATTGGCATAATTGAATCCAACTGAACTTAATTTAACTAACTCTATTCATTCAAGATTCAAGACATACATGAATTATATTGCCACACTAATCTTAACGTTTTATCTATGGCTAACATTCCATCAATTTAGCAAAGTTGCTAAACAGCAGAATAAACGCATTCAGTTGACATAGACATCGGTTTATACCACATAGATTGGAATATGTTCTTGTTAGTCTACGGAGTATAGACCGTGTAAACTTTACATTAAAACGCCTACTTTACATATACTAATTAGTTTAACGTTATTTATTTGACACGCCTAAAATTCTAGAGACGAATTTATCTGTTTAACAAAAAGATATGGATTCAATACATAAATAAATAAAACTGTCTGTCTGTCAAGTTAGCAAAGATATTTTTGTTTAAACACTTAAATGTGATATCAAGGGCTTTGGGCTCGTGAATGCAGATAAAAAATCGGTAACACCACAACGTTTTATTAATTAACTCGGGACATGTTTCGAGAGCTCATAGGCCCTCATACCTAATATCTTACGAAAGACGTGTTTAGAATTAACGAATTAAACGTTATGGTGTTGTTGGTGTTACAGATTTTTTATCTGTCGAAACATTTCTCTCTCTTTCTTAAAAGAAAACTATATTCGACTATTATGTAATGCAAACTTAAAATATACAATGTAGTGACTAGTGCGGGATTTACTTCTGCTCCTTATTCTCTGGAAGTTGGTGTTAGATAATATCTACAGTCTCTCTCATCACTTTCACGTTCATCTGTTTCTGCAACTTCATTTTTAGTGCTACTTCCGTCACTTAGCAAATTATGCGTTTCAATTAGGTGTTTGGTGTTCGATACTTCTCATGTTATCTATGCGCCTATTCCATGTAATACCTACATAATACATCTAATTTTATCAAATAATACGTTTTGGAACACATATATCATAGTTTCCACTTACAGTTTCCATGATAACTACATAATATATAAACTTCTCAAACATTGTTATCTACATATACGAGGGCAGTTCAGATATTATCCCTGACCGAATTAAACAACTTGAAAAGATGGAATTTTTTCATTTTCCAACATAGCCTCTAACACGTTGAATGAAGGTGTTTTTTTGAGTTTGCAGTATACATGGAAGTCACGAGGGGCCAAATCTGGAGAATAGGATGAATGTTGGAAAGTTTTGAAATCTGCATTATGAATTGTGACCATTAAAACCGTAGCCAGAAGCGTTGTCCTGATGAAACAGCACATCAGGGCTGAGTTTTCCCCTTCTTTTTCTTTGAAGGAATCACGCAGTTTTAAAACCAAAACAGCTTGTTATTACCCAGTTAGAGTCTAACCGCACGGTAAAAAGTATAGAAGGATAATTCCTTCGGCATCCTAAAAAATTTTGGCTATGGCCTTCTCCACAGATGCTATTCCACGAAACTTTCGAGGGGATGGTGAACCCTTGCGTCCATTCCATGCCTTTTTGATTCAGGATCATAATGGTGAACCCAAGTTTCATTTACAGTAACGTATTCGCTTAATGGTGGTCAAATTTGTCTTTGAAGTGACCTGTTGAATGCACTTTTGCTATGGCGTCAACATTTTCGGTACCCAACCTTTTTGAGATCTAACTCTGTATGTAAAATAGTTTCTAGGCTACCTATTGAAAAGCCGCAAGTCTGAGGTATGAATTTCACAGTGATTCGTCACAATGATTTCAGGACTGTACCATGGAGTAGATCAATGTTTTCTTTGCAGTTTCTGGTCGCCCATTTTCTTCTTCACAGGTCTCTCTGCCAAGTTTAAAATTTCTTGCCTAATTCTTCACCGTTTGATATTAAGGTGTAGATTTGTCCAGTATTTGTACCATATCCATATGAATTTCTTGCAGGAGCAACCCTTTTTCGTAGATATTTGGTAACCGCTCTGTTCTCAAATTTATCCATTTCGAAAATTTGAGCACATTTTGCAGCAATCGGCTCTATAACTTAATAGCGCAGTAACATATACCAACTAAAATTCATGTGACTTCGCAGTTAATTGACAATTAGGTGACATTAGTAACGACAATGAAAATCAGCGCCATCTATGTCAGGGACAATAATATCTGAACTGTCCCGGTATCTGGAAGTATGGTATCCTTCTACTCTATTGGAATTAATAAAGTCTCAACTTAATTCTTCTGTTAAACATTAACTCTCACGGAAATTTTTTCGCACTAGAGTGAGGTTTCGCAAAAGTAATTTTTGTAAATTTAGATCTAAGTTTTCTTTTATAGCGTGCAACCATTCAGCGACTTTTTCAAATCTCTCACAAAATGTTCGGTTTGCCCATTAGTGCTGGGTTGTAAGGTGATGTATGTTTAAGTTTAAATCCACTTGTTCTTAAAAGTCTTAAACCTTGTTGGAAATAAATTGTATGCCATTGTCTGCAATTAAAATATTAGGAATTCCAAAGCTCCAAATTTTTCGGCACGCTCTAATTATACTGTCTGCAGAAATATTGTTAAAGATCTTTATTATCGAGAATTTTGAAAATGAACCAACAATGATAGATATGGTCCTGCGAAATATGCCTATATACGTTGAAAAGTTGAAGTGTATAGTAAGTTCTCTGAAACTGTTGGACTGTTAACTAGTGTCCAACTCCTGTAAGATTGTTTTGTAACATTTTTGGAAGAACTATTCTGTGATCTGCCCTTATAGTGTTTTGGTATAAACTGCTTTGGTTTTTGTTTGTTGCGAGATTTTCATTTGTATTTAAACGTTGTAAACATTTGTAAACAAAATTGAAAGTGAAACAAATTGCATGATTTTCCGAGCATATTATTTATGCATATTTCTCTTTGTCTTAGGTACCTAACTACATAATTGTCATTATCCACGATTCAAGGGCTAGGTGTGAATGGTAGATCTAGCAGTGAGACGATTAATAAATTGATTTAGTAATCTAGTAAAGAGAATCGGACTGATTAGAGTAAAATTTTCGATCGTGATAGGATCGAACTTGTTTCGAGTATATTAAATAATCGAGTGCATGTACTTGATCGTAATCGGAGGCGGCTCGGTATTTTTGACTGCGTTTAAGGCAATCACGATTCGCAAACTCAAAATGGCTATTCGGAAAAATATAGATTATCAGTGAAACGGATTATATATGGTACTAGAAAATCTGCTATCTTTAGTCGGTTGGCAGTTTGGAATGTCTTGTTTGTCTTTTGCCGATCATCATCACATGTTCTATCAAATTGATATAGTGGGGAAAAAATATTATCGAGGGAAAAAACGCCCGCAGCTTATAGATCAGATATTAATCGGTATGTAAAGTGGCCAATCAAATTAATGGTTACATGCAAACCTAACTAAAAAAAGAAAAAAACATAGTAAAAAGATATGGGATCAAATTAACAAAATTAAAAATAAAACAAACCATTTTTCCATTTGCTAGTGTTGGAAACGTCACAAGAGTATTAATTTGTTGTTTTCAAGATTTCCTTGGACAAGACAGGATTTTAGAAAATAACAAGAATAGAAATGAGAGGCGAGTTCCTACTAAATCCTCTGGCTTCTTTCAAAAGACTGTAGGTGGCCCTTTAAAACACAGCAGTTGCATTGAATATTTATATCTCTTGTGCATTTATTTGAAAGTTTATTCTTCCTATTTCTTTTTTTTTTGTTTGGTTTCCAGTTAACTGACTTTTACTGCATCACTTTGTTTTTGTGCATCTTTTTCGCTTAATTTGATGCTCATGGCCATTTTAACAGTTTTTTCGAAATCCAACTCACTAATTTGAATCTTCAGAACTATTTTCTACAAATTTACAGTTCTACTACAAACTCTTGTAAAGTATTCTGTTTTTCAAAAATGAAATTTTCTCTCGTTCTAGGGATATTGGTGTGCGTAAAGTTTATCTCAAAATTTCAAATTCCTTTGGTCCAATCTAATATAATAAGTACGGTGCATAATATGTATGTGGTATGTTAAAAATGTTGCTTCTAATTATTGTATCCATCTTTTGACATTTGTACACTCGCGCCGGAAAGTTTATTTCTATAAAAATAATAAAATTTTGAGAAAAAAGTAACTTATTAAGTTCGTATGGGCAAATGATTACAAACATGATTGAAATAATAACATTAATTTATTAGATAAAACGCAAAAATAACAATACTGGATATGATATACTCCTACTACATTAGTTAAAGTAAGTTTAATTCAGAGAAAAATAAACAAAAACTCAAACATAACAATAAGTAGTTTCAATTCAATATCGTGTGCCTTTGCTTTCACGAACAACTTCCATGCATCGTGGTATACTATTTATTAATTTGGAGATGGTACAGAGTTATTCCATTCTCGTAAAAGGGCAGTCTTAAAAGTGTTTTTATTTATTCTGTCGTCTTTTGAAATTCTTCTGTCTAATTCTTCCCCAATGTTCCATTGGATTAATGTTCGGACTTTGCGGTGGTCAGTCCAATACATTAATCCTAGGCTCTTGAAGAAAATTCTTTGTTACCCTCACTGTGTGTTTCGGATCAATGTCATGTTGAAACACTAACGTTTCTGCTAGACCCACTTTCAGATTCAAAGGAATTTTCCTCAAAAATGTTGACATAACGGTTTACATTTAAAATTCCATCAATAAATACTAAATTGTGCATTAAAACAACCCCATACTAGGATGGCGCTTCCACCATGTCAGTACATTTGACGAATTTTTGTTTCGGTACTTGGCCGGCTTGTCACCGTACCAATCTTCATCGCTTTTGTGACCGTAATTCAAATTTTGATTCGTCACTAAAAGTGACGTCTCCCAAAACGATACGTCCTTATTCGCGTCTAGATTTGCAAATTCCAATATGCCAATAATAGTTTCTTTGCGTTTCATACCATGAAACTGATATCATGGGCTTTGTCTTTGCTACTCTACCATGGAAGTTTCTGTCAGTGATGCGTTTTTTTATTTGTGCTAATCCTATAGGAAAATTTAATCTTTCCTTAAGCTGTTTTGCTGTTATTCATGGATTTTTTAAATTTCCAACGAAATGCAGAGATCATCTCGTGTCATAGTCTTCCTTGGACGGCCAGTCGGACGACTATTTGTACCTGTTCCGGTTTGTTAAATTTTATTTATTAGTTTTTGTACACCAACTGCAATGATATTGTAATCTGCGGCAATGGATGAATATGTTTCGCCTCTGATTCCTCGTCTAAATATTGCCAATCGTTCGCCTTCGGTCAATTAAGGGCAGTCACAATAGATCTTACAGGTCGCAGTGACGAGAGGTATCATTGCCTACACAATCCAGATTTAATCTAATTTATCCTTGATAAGATCTACTTTTTCACAAGCTTGGAAGGCGGCGAAAGTTTCTCCTATTTTAAAGTCTCGGAATCCCTCTGTAATATCAAATTATAGACCAACCTCTATTTTAAGTAATTTTGTTAAAACTTTCGCGAGTGTACTTTATGCACGAATTTAAATTTTAGTATTAAGAATTACATTGCTTCAGAACAGCATGGCTTCATGCAGCCATGCTTCGAATCTATTAAGTTTCACTCAAAGAGTAGCAGATGCCCTGGATCGAGAGGGTCAGATTTATATGACCTATACAGATATTGCTAAGGCGTTTGATCGCATCAATTACATTATCTTAGTTGGAAAGATAGATTATTTCGGTTTTAGCAGTGTGATGCTGTCATTATTTACATCCTATCTTTTTAATCGTATACAGTGTGTATCATATAACAGGTTTGAATCAGAATCTTTTATCGCGTTTTCGAGTGTACTGCAGGACTCTAATTTAGGCCCACTCCTATTTTTAATACTTATTAATGATATTGGCGCAGTAATTGAATGCGATAAAGAATTTTTTACAGATGATTTAAAGATGTCTGCACCTATTAAAACTATGGAGGATTGCGGTACATTGAAAAATCAAATAATTAACGTTCTACCTTGGCACAATGACAATACGTTCCAAATTAATGTATCTAAATGTAAAATTGTTTCATATACTAAGAAAGTGTACATATAATCTTTCAACATACCTCTAGCACCGACATCATAGCACGCTCAACCATGGTCAAAGATCTAGGAATATATTTCGACTCTAAGCACTACCATAAATTCGGCAATGAAAATGCATGGATTTATTTTTTGTAACACAAAAAGAATGATTCTCGGATGCTTCTAGCGCAAATAAAATTTAGAATATCTACTGCCACCAAGTTGAATATGATTTTACACCATCCTATACCTAGAAATAGTTTGCTAATTAAATCGCACATATACAAAATGTGTAAACATTTTAATAATATATCACAATTTGTAGACATTAATTACTGTGCTAGACGAGAAATAGTACCTGTTGTTTATGAATCTTTATCTCATCTAATATAGTTTTAGTTTATCTTTCTTTGTTCACATTTAACATTTCCTTATGCCTATGCATAAGATTAAGTTAAATTCTTTTACAAGTTTAGGTTTTTTTGCGCTAGTATAGGAGCATGTTCTCTGTTGGACAGTAAATCGTATTATTATTATTTTAATTTATTTAGCGTCCAAATTTTACAGGATAATTAAAAAAATTCTTAAAAAGTATTAATTCAAATTCTAATTTTATAATTTTACTTTTTCATTGGTCGATTAAAAGCACTTTAGTGAATATACATATGTGTAACATAATATACTTAAGTAGGTATTGCTTTCATAGACATTTTATAAGTAACATGAAAAGTAAATCGAAGTACCACATTAAACGAGTTAAATATAATGGAATAAAAATACATAGGCGATTATGTGGTAAACTGATTTTTCTGAATGAAGACACGCGTCCTGCTTTCGAAACTCAATAATCAGCTGAAAATTTGTGTCATTTTAAAAATACCTTCCTTTCCATGTTCATTTCACACGCTTAAATTCTCGATTTTTTCCACAAGTTTAGGTCTTCACCTGTATAAACGAAGTATATGTAGGGGAACGATGAACCCGACATGTAAAGAATCTGAAAATAGGCACGTTGCCAGAATGAACGAACGCATCTTAACGCATTTTCGCAATTAAAATGGTTTATGTTGCAATGACTCGTATAATTTGCAACCGCAAGAGGACGTTAATAGTAACAGTACCCCACGAATAACTTTAATAAAACGATACGTCGATAATAATAAAACATGCATTATTTTTGCAACAAACTGAAGAATCTACACATCAATACGCTGTTTACGCTTTTAGAAATTTATTACATGTTCGATGGTATAAACATTCGATTGGATATCATTCACATTATAAGTGAATTGATTGTACTCTAAGATTATAACGGAAATTGGAAATAAAATGGTTTACATTTAATTTTATATGTTTCGAAATACAGGTGTTTATAAAAAGACTAACATAAAAATGGCGCGAATTTACAGGAATCTTCTTTACCATTCTGTAGAATCACTCTTTAATAGGTTAAATATCACATTCTGTCGTCAATTGGTCTGTTTTTTGACAATACGCCAAAATGAACGTCTCGCGTGTAATAATGGAAAAAATTGAGTTGATAGCAGTGACAAAGTACTTTCATTTGAAAGGCTTAATACCAACCGAAATTAAAGCACGGTTGAATTCAACACTATTAGAATCCGCCGAAGTCTAAAAACTGTTACTGTCCCAAATGGAACTGAAAAAATCCATCGTATCGTTTTGGATGACCGTCGAGTAAAGGTCTGTGAGATAGCAGATATTGTAGGTAGCTCATATGGCAGTGTACACAGATTTTTTGATGAATTGGAGATGAAAGAATATTCCGCGTGTCGGGTGCCGCGTTCACTCACATCGAAGCAGAATTGAATCGTTTGAGCGTTTCTCGCGGCGTTTTGGCACGTTTTCACGGCAATCAGAAGGCCCTTGTACAACGTTTCATTATCATCGATGAAACCTGGAGCCACCATTATACACTCCCGAAACCAAACACTAATCCAAACAATGCCCATACAAAGCTTTTCCGCCATCAAAGAAGGAGAAAACGGTTTTGTTAGCAGGAAAGATTATGGCATCTGTATTTTGGGATTTTCACGAAATTATCTTGGTCGAGCACTTAGAAAAAAGGAAAAAAATAAATGTGGAGTATTATGCCAATTTGTTGCAACAACAAATATTGCGTGATAGTAGTTCACCTAACATGATGTGCAATGCTTTGTGTTCAATGCACTGCATGTTAGCACAACATTATAAGGAATTAGAAAAATGTAACCCAAAAAGTTACAAAAAACAACTACTTTACACATTCTTATAACATAAATTTTAAAGGTCTAGTATTATATGTGTATTTTAGATCAAGCAAAAACTAATAATAACTAATAAAAAATATATTTTTTTTCATTTCATAAATCCATAATAAGTTTTTTTGTATTGGAACACCTATCCGGCAACACACTGTATACGGAATGTGTTAGAATTCCACCAATGAGTTGCCAGTGCTAAATGTGTGTTAATTGGATTAAAAGTCTTACTAAACATGAAGTGAAAAACGCTTCAGTTATCAAGAACATGGTGTACTTAAGTTGCAGTAAAGTTGTGTTGGCAGCAAAGTAATAACATAATTCCTGATCTATGTATATATACATTTAGCATTTAGCGCTATCAATGGCAATGGCCGAGAGGCTGCCCGAATCTATCACGTTCGATTTCCAGAAAGACAGCAGCTGCATCATACGGCTTTTGTAACAATATTACAACGATTTCACGAAACTAAAAAATTAAGTGTTTAACGATGGATACGGGATATAATGCAACTGTCTGTACGTCAACAGTTGAGGAAAATATGTTAGATACTATTGCTAACAATATGGTGCTTTAACGGTGTAGCGAATTCTACTTGGGCAACTATTACATCTCTTTCACATTCAAAACATACAAGGACTAGTTCCTGTACAATTACAATTCTGTATGTTTTTAAACAAAATGCAATAGCATACTTGATTCCCTAAAATTAAGCGTTTCTACTGATAATACCGCGTTTAATAGTCGAATATACATACATCGAAGAGACCATCAACATACTTACATGAACTTTTTGGCAAATAATATACCAAATTCAATGAAGTCGACCTGCAACTTAGACAGGAAATCTGATTTATGCATGAAGGTGCATTTGCTGATTTCACATATCAAAGAAATTGTCCGATATGCTGACCAGCTCGTTCGCCAGACCTGTACTAGTTGGATTTTTTTGTGGGGTTGCTTAAGGAGATTAGTTCAAAATTTCCATTGAAGCAGAAGGGGAATTATTGCCACATAGAATCAATGCTTGTAGAACCGTTAGAAATATGCCTGCAATGTTCCAACCTATACACTATTGAGGCGCATTCAGAAAAGAGGTAGATATTTTGAGTCCTCTTTTATAATACAGCTTGATTAAATGTTTTATTTCTGGTACGCTAAATACGTTTGCTTTTGTTATTTGTTGTTCTTGGATCATGATCCTAACAATTTATGTCAGTGAATATCTTGGAACCGAAGCATTTTTGGCCGCTTGTTTATTTATACTTTTAAACTTAACTTTAACTTTTAAACAGCTTACGGAGTCACTGCAACTAAGCACCCATCACACATTAAAAAAAAACTCATTTTCTAACATAGATTCGACCCTAACAGATTATCAATGACCAGGGTTCTCACAAGCAGATATGGACGGCACTTGTGTCGCCTGGATAGCCTCTATGCTTAGGGAGAGAGTGGTGGAAGCCGCGGACACGATAGGGGTTGTTTGCACGGTGAGGTCTTGTCCGCTCTCCTGTGGTGCCTAGTTGCAGACAGGCTTCTGGAGGTGCTTACCACAGGTATAGGATACTGACCTACAAAGTAATAACATAATTCCTGATCTATGTATATATACATTTAGCATTTAGCGCTATCAATGGCAATGGCCGAGAGGCTGCCCGAATCTATCACGTTCGATTTCCAGAAAGACAGCAGCTGCATCATACGGCTTTTGTAACAATATTACAACGATTTCACGAAACTAAAAAATTAAGTGTTTAACGATGGATACGGGATATAATGCAACTGTCTGTACGTCAACAGTTGAGGAAAATATGTTAGATACTATTGCTAACAATATGGTGCTTTAACGGTGTAGCGAATTCTACTTGGGCAACTATTACATCTCTTTCACATTCAAAACATACAAGGACTAGTTCCTGTACAATTACAATTCTGTATGTTTTTAAACAAAATGCAATAGCATACTTGATTCCCTAAAATTAAGCGTTTCTACTGATAATACCGCGTTTAATAGTCGAATATACATACATCGAAGAGACCATCAACATACTTACATGAACTTTTTGGCAAATAATATACCAAATTCAATGAAGTCGACCTGCAACTTAGACAGGAAATCTGATTTATGCATGAAGGTGCATTTGCTGATTTCACATATCAAAGAAATTGTCCGATATGCTGACCAGCTCGTTCGCCAGACCTGTACTAGTTGGATTTTTTTGTGGGGTTGCTTAAGGAGATTAGTTCAAAATTTCCATTGAAGCAGAAGGGGAATTATTGCCACATAGAATCAATGCTTGTAGAACCGTTAGAAATATGCCTGCAATGTTCCAACCTATACACTATTGAGGCGCATTCAGAAAAGAGGTAGATATTTTGAGTCCTCTTTTATAATACAGCTTGATTAAATGTTTTATTGCTGGTACGCTAAATACGTTTGCTTTTGTTATTTGTTGTTCTTGGATCATGATCCTAACAATTTATGTCAGTGAATATCTTGGAACCGAAGCATTTTTGGCCGCTTGTTTATTTATACTTTTAAACTTAACTTTAACTTTTAAACAGCTTACGGAGTCACTGCAACTAAGCACCCATCACACATTAAAAAAAAACTCATTTTCTAACATAGATTCGACCCTAACAGATTATCAATGACCAGGGTTCTCACAAGCAGATATGGACGGCACTTGTGTCGCCTGGATAGCCTCTATGCTTAGGGAGAGAGTGGTGGAAGCCGCGGACACGATAGGGGTTGTTTGCACGGTGAGGTCTTGTCCGCTCTCCTGTGGTGCCTAGTTGCAGACAGGCTTCTGGAGGTGCTTACCACAGGTATAGGATACTGACCTACACGGATGACTTAGTCATTATACCACGAGGCAGGCAGAACACCACGGTCAGAGATCGACTGCAAGAGGCTGCAGATGAACAGAGTCGTCAGGACTGAGTATCAGTGCCGATAAAACCAACATAGCCTTTACCCGCCGACGAAAGAAGGATGGTCTAAGTCCGCTTACGTTGAAGGCGCTTAACATAAGGACGGTGAGGGAGGTAAAATACCTTGGAGTAACACTAGACTCCACACTTATCTGGAATCAACATTTGAATAGAATAACTTGAGAGACGCTTATACGAGACGAAATGAAGACTAAGACTAGACATGCTGAAATAGATATACAGCATGGTGGTAAAGCCAACAATGATGTATGTGGCTTTGGTATGGCATACAGGCTGCCGCCCACAACGACTCCGAAAGGGGTCAAAACAAAACATATGTCGATAACCGAGCATGTGAGAAAGGAGGTTTTGGAAATGTGGACCGACTACATGCCGGTAAGGCATAGGTATGGGAATTCCTTCACGGTGTCTATACCAGACAGACGGGAGGAGGCTGTCAGGTAGAATGCAGGTGGAATCAAAAAGGAAGACTTAGTCTGGTACACGGACGGATCTAAGACGGCTAATGGTACTGGTGTAGGGATATATTGAAGAGTGGTACAGCTACGCATTAGGGGATACGCCTCTGTGTTTCAGGCGGAAGTATATGCCATCCTCCAGTGCACACATACAATGAATGTGAAAGCGGTGAGCAACAGACGAATTCACATCATGTCTGATCGCCAAGCGGCACTAAAGGTACTACTAAACCGGAAAGTGTCGTCTAGGCTAATAGAGTGCCTCGACAAATTGGTGGAACTTTCGAACCGCAACAAGGTCTGCTGCACTTGGATACCGGGTCATCAAGAGATCGATGGCAACGCAAAGGCCGACGGGCCCGCAAAGAGAGGGTCAGAGATGGAAATGTACAACCCAGAACCTTTCTTCGGGGTTATAAAGCAAACGACCCGAGATACATAGGCCACTGGGTCCGTACGAAACAGTAAACATACTGGAGTACTATAACCGGTATAACACATGGTAAACCATAGGGAAATCCTGTAGGAAGAGACCTAGAGAACTGCCACAGCTTAGCAGGAAACAGCTCTGTATTGTTACGGGCCTAATGACCGGACTTGCTGCGGTGAAAGAACACATACACAAAATCTAATCCAATTTTGTGTTTTTTTTTTGTGTTTTTGACGAGGACATAAAGTATACACTTTACGAGATAGAACCGGAGACAGCCGATCACATACTACGCGACTGCAAGGCACTAGATCGCAGAAGGCAAAACCTATTTGGGAGAACGAAAGGGGACCTAGAGACATAACTTACCCACTCGGTTCGAGACCTGTACAGATTAGTGGAGGGGACTACTGTGTTAGAGTGGCTGACTTAAATACACGGACGTGGCACACGTAAGTGGTTGCTGGACCCCAAAGGGGCACCCAGCTGCCGACCGACCGTTAGGTATGCGGCTTCAGGGAAAGTGCACACACTCCTCAGGACAAAGAGGCACGAAACCAGTTGCCCGCACGAGACCGACACCTCGCGGAGAGGCCCGGCGAACCGGTGGGCTCCTCTCCCCCGTGCTACCCATGTTAGACAAGTTTTCTTGTCAACGTTGGATGGGTCATCGTTGAAGACGCTTTAGCGAACTCCTACCTCACATCTAACCCCACGGGGCCTAGGCCTCCTTGCGGATGGCTACTATCGGCCAAGCGTGGGAAACGGAATCTGGCCGTGAGGTACAACCAGCCCGCCCGTGAATTAAGCCTGAACTACGGGGACGGCCGGGCAAAAGCCCTACCCCAAAATGCCAACCGCGCCAACTCTTTCGCCCCTCCGGCGATCAAGTATCCGCGGCAGCTACAGTGAAACCGTAGGGTCCCAGAATCACCGAGTTGTTTTAGGATGAAACTAAAGGTTTCCGCAACCAGACAACCAGCGGGCGGACTACTCCTCGGCGAACCGACTTTTATCCTCCCCTACTATCTTCGCCAAATTCTCTCGCCACGCCCGTTTCCCTGAGTGTGGCCACCAAGGATGGGGTAGTGCAGCTGCAGAGTTCTCTAGGTAAGCTCCGTAGGGTGCCTCACTTACCCACCGTATATTCCGACGGTTAGCGGCCGGACACCGGAGCGTATGCCCATGCTTACGCCCAAGCATCCTCCCCTATATACGAAGTCTACTCCCGCCACGCCCGTTGCCCTGGAACTATGAAACCAGGGATTGCGTAGTGCAGCCGCAGAGTTTTAAGGGTCGACGCTATAGGGTGAACGCCAATAAACCTGAAGGCTGCAGTGCCTTACTGGTGCCCATTGGTCGGACGGGTCTGGTATAAGGAAAAAAACAGATTATTAGTGTAGTACTACCACACTTTGTATATTTAAGTCAAATAAGGTCAAACATGTAAGTGCAAATGCTTTTGTGAATGACATCTTGATGTATGCTGCGCCACCTATACATAAATCCATACTTTTACGTTTGTTTTATATGTAAGGTAATGTCCATATAATGTCTAAAAATTAGTAGAAAAAAGCTCTGTGAAATGTGTACTTTGTTATAGAAATTCTACAGATTATTAAAGTACAAATTGTAATGAAATATAAAAAGTAGTTGCACTTTTTTACGCCAAGGCAAAGATGGAAAAATTGAAATAGTACAAACAATTTTTGGTAAACATACTCTTTTTCATCTAAGTAATTAATCTTAATTGTAAATCCTTTCTAAAGGTAAATTACATCAGAAGAATACGTGACTTTCTGAACTTTCAAAAGTTATAACTGAAGCCATCATTTAAAGACTATTTGGTGTTACAATAAAAAATTTAACGCATTAATTGGACCGATTCTATTTTACTTCTATTCTAGTCAGTTTTGGAATAAAATAAGTGCAGTAGTTACGCAGCGCCTTCGATACTTCTGCTTGGTTTTTGTAGTCATGTTGTCATGTACTCCCTTACTTTTTGAAAATATTGCCACCTTTTTCTATGCTACTGCTTTCGATGGCACAATTTCACTACTTAAGATTTCAAAATACTTTTACATTCACAATATTTAAACATTTTCAGAAACGTTATAAAACATTTTAATAAAAACTGTCCATTCGAACAAGTTTGAGTTCAACGTAAACGTATAGTAGAGTAAATATAACCTTTTTGCACAGCATTTTCTATGATTAAGAGGAATACCTCGTTGGCCAAACAGTTCCAAATTGCCTTGAGGAAGACATACGCGACGCTATAGCGCTGAACACAAGGGCGCGGTCCTCGCATGCCGAGGCCACGCGAGGCTGTCCACCTCGCGGCTGAAGGCGCGTATGTGCTTGCTAATTCCATTCTTGCCATCCCCGTTGCACTGCTGACAACAACCGCACGAGACGGCGCGCGATTTCACAAAAGGATACACCTGGCAAGTGCATGCTCACAATCATTCTTCGCACCACAGTAAGAACGGCCGGTTTCTCCCACCCGTTTCGGTTTTCATGCCGACGAATGATACACCAGTCATAGCCGAGACCAGTCTAAAATTGGATACAATGCTGAATCCTTCTATTTATCAATGTATTTGCCATTGTCAACTTATTCGAGCATCAACCATATGAAATTGTTTTACTGTATTTAGAGAAGTAATGTTCTACAGTTCATGAAGAGTTGATTTCTACTTATGAAGATTAGGGGCACTTAATAATACTCGTGGCCAATCCTAAATTGGAAAAGTCTAAAATATCTACTACCGTATACATATATCTATCTTGCTGGAACGGATATTTTGAGGTAGCTGTCCATTTCTTTGACACGCATTAATAATTGTGGTTGAAGTGTTGAAAACTTCTAAATATAGAAATTTGGTTAACGCGTCATCTGTAAAATTGTGTATTTGCTCACCATTTCGGTAAACACATTTAAATTTTCTGATGTTTGGTATCCGTTTCATGTATTCTGTATGGAGTTTATGCAACTATTGAAAATAAAACTGGATTGGAACAAAAATTTACATCGTTCTCTTGTTAAATGCAATCTCTTGATTGTTTCTTCTTCTTTTCATTGTTCTTAAAACAACTTCTATCAAAATTTAACAGAACGAATGAGTAGAAGTGTGATTCTCCAAATTTCTGATTAAGATAAAGTCCAAATATACGAGATGCTCTATAGGACAGGGTAGTTTTTTTGTAAAAACTCTATATTTTGTTCCATACACACAGAAAAAGGATTTCTATATTTAAGAAATTATTTTCTCTTGAGGAAATCCACTTAACCTAAGTAATTTTTTATTTGTTAAGAGAAATTTTACTATCTATAAGTTAATTGAATATCTTGGAAACAGTAAATGAAAATCTTAAAATCAGATTTGATCCAAGAAATAATTTGTACAGACAAGAACATCGTTTACTTGATGGAAATAACCAAAAATGCTATAGGTGGCGCTTCTGCCACTATGTATATGCAACTATGCAATAGACATAATATATGCACATGGGATGCGGTCATGGAATGTTCTGGTTCGGCGGAGACAATTGCGGACGCGACCATGGCCCTCATACGTCGCGCCTGCGACGCCTCTATGCCGCGGAGAAGGAAACACAACAGAAGATCTGCGTATTGGTGGAACGACGAGATCGCGACCCTCCGGAAAAGATGCTTACAGCTCAGACGAAGAATAACCAGAGTGAGACGACGAGATCCGAACGCGGCAGAACTATAGTCCGAGGACTTTAGGAACGCCAAGAGAGATCTCAAGAACGCTATCTACAGGAGCAAGAAACGTAAGTGGGAGGAGCTGCGGCAGGACGTTGACAACGACCCGTAGGGCCTTGGGTACAAGATCGTCATGCAGAAGCTTACGACGAAGACGGCGAATCCAGTCCTCGAACGAGATCGGATGCGGAACATCGTTGACACGTTGTTCCCTACCCATCCGGAGAGAACTGCGGAAATGGAGGACGAGCTATTGAACGACATCCCGCTTTTTAGCGGAGATGAACAGTCAAGAGCGGAGAAGTCCCTACCGGAAGGCACCTGGACCCGACGGAATTCCGACGGAAGCTCTCAAGATTGTGGCGCGCGTCTGCCCAGATCTGCTTCTAAACATGTACAACCTCTGTTTAACAGAAGGAGCGTTCTGCAAGAGATGGAAGGTACAGCGGCTAGTGCTGATAAGCAAAGGCAAGGGCGATCCGACCACGGCATCAGCATACAGACCGCTATGTATGCTGGACACGGCTGGAAAGCTACTAGAAAGACTGCTCAAAATGCGACTGGAGAGCAGCATAGACGACGCGGGAGGCCTCTCCGAGAGACAGCATGGATTCAGGAAGGGACACTCCACCGTCGGCGCCGTAGCGCAGGTAGTGGAAACCTTCGAGGCCGCTCAACGGGGAAATCATTACTCGAGACCCCTAGTGATGCTCGTCACATTGGACGTAAGAAACGCATTCAACTCGGCGAGATGGGACGTCATGTTGGACGCCTTGCAGAACACGTTCGACACGCCATTCTATTTACTTAGGACGATACGCAGCTATCTTAGCGACAGGAAGCTGGTCTACGACACCGCGGGCGGGCCGTGCACGAAGAAGATAACAGCGGGAGCGGCGCAGGGCTCCATACTTGGCCCCGACTTATGGAATGTGTGCTACGACGGGATCCTCCGAAAGGAGCTGCCGCAAGATGTGTATCTGATAGGATACGCAGACGACGTAGCGGCAGTCATCCTAGCGCGTGACGAGGCGGATGCCCAGAAAAGCCTCAACCAGGTAATGAGAAGAGTCACCACATGGATGGACGAACACGGCCTGACCCTGGCAACGGAGAAGACCGAGGTCGTTCTACTGACCAGGAGAAGAATCCCTAGGGAGATCGAGATAACGGTGGATATGGAAGTCATAACCACTACAACTTCCGTGAAGTACCTCGGACTGCGGCTCGACAGCAAGATGACCTTCTGGCAACAGATTCAGTCGTCGAGCGATAAGGCCGCTAAGGTAACGACGATGTTGAGCCGACTAATGGCCAACGTACTAATGACCGTCACCCACGCCATTCAAGTTTGCATTTCTGGTAAACCTAGTAGAGTTTAAACCAACTTGAATCTGGTCCTTACATACAGTACTGGATAATTTATCAAATGCTACTAGTGATTTCAGACAAGTATATCCACAAAAACAATTTAAATTATGTTATAAAAATGTATAAAATTAAAGAAAAATCTACTTCACATTTTTCTTAGCGTTTGTATTTGAGGTTTCACTGATTATGTCGTCAATTTCGTTAGAACGATTCTAAAAGTTGATGCTATCCTTATATCTAGATATGGCACACACTTACCACATGCATAGGCAGGACTTGTTTAGAGCGTTATGGGGTTTCCGATCGGCCACAGTTTGGCTAGCTGGCCGAAGAATAGGAACCTTGATTTGCAAATTAGTATGCCATCGAGTTGTATATAAATATATTACGATCAGTGAGCACACTCAACCGTCCAATGGTCAATGCAGTGCATAAATTTTTTTTTATAATTCCAATTAAATGCAAAATTGCATATGTATGCCAATTGTATGTGTAGCAAATTGGCTAAGTTACTTATATCGTTTATATATTTTCTGCCAGTTCATTATTTTATACGTTTGCATGCGCTTAATAGTGTCCATTATTGTACATGATTTTACAATATTAGTGTTCTTCTCATATCGGCAGTTTCTAATATATTGTTAATACCATAACTACTTTTAAGGTCGAAAGAGTAGTCGGCAGTCTTGGCTGATTGTATTTCACCATAGTTTAAGTTTATACCTCGGTTTATACAGTCATATTGTTGCTCTTTGACCATTTATTATTATTTAACTAATATAGTTTTTCACGTTGATTCTTATATTTTTACATTAATCTTGTATTAGGACATGTAACATATGTAAAATTAAAGTCTTCATGCATAAAAGGCGAAAATAAAATCGAACGTGAGCAGGAATAAGCACTCAATTGTATATTTTAATAATTTAAATACAGCAGAACACTTTTGCGTTGTATTTCTGTGTGGTTAGATTGCATAACTTTAAAAGTTCCAACTAATTTTTGATATCCTGCTGGTATTATACGTAAGAAAGAATCATCTATTACTAAAAATACACAACATTAAAATCGTAGCAAACTTTTCATTTGTTTCATTTATTTCTTCTGTATTACAGTGACAGTAATAGATGGAATATATATGATAATTTTTAAAGTAGGCGCATTTAGTAAGAAAAAAAAGCTTGATCGATCGTTATTTCGTTTTTATTTCTTTGCCTACCTTATTGAAGAGAGACGGTTTTTCTAATGTGGAATAATTTATGGCAAAAAAAGTTACACAAACTGTCTGCAGCTTTTTTGAGGTGCTTGATAGTGTTGTTAATTACTATTTCTTTGTATTTTATAAAAACACAACGGTATACGCTAGGCTTTAATTTAAAGAAAACTTATTCATGCAATAGCAAGTGTTTGCTCATATAAATTATAAATTGCTTGGAAAATTGAGATATATTTTATGGCCATTTGGTGAGTTAATAAGAAATAGCTTTAATTAAATCAGTAGAGTTTAAAAGACATAATTAATAGATCAACAATGTAAACAAACAAAAAATATTGCTAGATACATTTTTCAAATAGCGCTATTAAAATGAAGCTGTATTAGTTTATCACAATTTTTTTCTCTAATTCTTAGAAATTTGTGTTCAACAAATACAATGACACAATACATATCCTGCTTTCATTCAAGAATACCAAAGATGAGTGATAAGGGCTGTAAGAAACGCCAAGTACGCAAAGTGTGCAAAAACAAATAATAAAAAAGGAAGTTTAGCCAACAATCTACAGAAAGCTATAAGCTTTAACTTGAAATATGGCTGATTCAAATTTAGTGCCCACCATTGCTATCTCTGTTATTATGAATTCTAGGAAGTAGGTTAATTTAGCAAAGTATTACTGTCTGTAATGCTGACTAATTTGTGAAAAATATTGATCGCATTTCAGATAAATATTGAAATTTATAATTTTTATATAAATTTCAGAAAACTTAAATAGTAATTTAATTTGTGATATAAAAGTTTCTATGCACTAATATCGGATAATAAAAATTCCAGTTTAAAATAATAGCATTGAAATTAGATTTTAAAAAACAGTAAATGCGTAATTTATAAATAATGCTTCAGTTTCAATGCATTTCGATGCCCGCTTGAGTATATTCTGGATAAATCTTAAAATTATTCTTCCATCCATTTCCTTGAAAATTGTCCTGCTCTTATTTATTAATCCGTGTACCATGTTGCACCACGTTTTTTGCACCTCAATTTTTAAATATCCCCAAAGTAAACAGTCTAAAGGTGAAACGTCCAGAGTGTGCTAGTCATCGCATACTGAAACGTAAAATAGTGAAAGTATAAATTTAGGTGCATCAAATAATCGGCGTTGTCAAGGAAACCCTGTAGATAATTGCAATTCCAGATATCTGTCTCCTGTTAACGTACCATTGTAACACACTGGCCCAACTACTCTATCGAACTAATTAATCCGCTCGAAACGTTAAAACTAAATCGAACTTATGCAGTATGTGGGCGCAGTATCCACAAATTTCCTAGGACCAGTACTGACTATTCTTTCTATTAAATATCCGTCTATTTGAAAAATTTGCTTATCACCTGATAAAATACACTGTGCTCCATTCAAATTTTCATTGCAATAATTTAAATAATGTAACGTTTGCGCGGTTCGCAACTTAACAACTTATGCCTTTTTCAAAACCTTTCGGACTGATGAATAACTTAATAATTTTCGAAGTAACGTCCATCTCGCTGCTACCGCAAAGGATATTGTTCAATATAATATTCACTAATCCATTTTGAATTTTTACTGGATACAATCAACATACAACATAGGTATTAACTAAAAGCAAACAACGTAAATGTAAAAATGTATGTATAAATAATAAACCAAAAGAACACTACACAAAGTGAAGTGAACAACTAGTTTTATTAACTAAAGCATTACGCTACTTACAATGTCAAAGAGCATGCTATTGGTTTTGGTTTAATGTGAAAGAAACCTGCTATTTATTTTACAGAGTGGAAGTGTCTATGACATCAATAGATACCCACAATAACAACTTTATTATTTCAAATAATAGTGTATTGAAACTTTTATATTAATTACTACTATTATTTATTAAATTACAAATCAATTTCTTTAACATATTTCCAGGTCGCTTGAAAATGCATTATTCAATTGTTTTTTCATGAACTGCATATTAGGCAGCATTGAAAGCACTACTACTTTGCTACTCTAATCTATTTTTTAGAATTAATAATAATAGAGATAGCAATGGTGCCAACCTAATTTGAATCTGCCAGGTTCACCATCTCCGTCATTCTCACGCATAGATACATATATTCCACCATTGCATGTAATGCTATTTACAATGCCTAGTATCTGGGTTGTCCAACTTGTATAAGCAAATTTAATAATTTCAAATTTTATAGTATATTTCAAAGTTACCCTTTAAGATATTCGAGATCGAAGCTATCAGGTTTGAAGTACGTTTTTAAAAATTAATAAAAAATGTAAATATGAGATTTTAGCATTTCAGAAGAATTATACGGCTGTAGACGATGTAGGACCACATAAGATAGAAATGAATTAATTGGAGACTGTAGTCTGTTAAATAGTAAAATAATTTTTTTTATTATAACACTATTTATTGGTACTCCTAACTTTTGATAATAAATTTAACTTACGTTCTGTTAATCATTAACAGTTTATCTATCAATGTTCAGTTTCAAAGTACTAACTTCTTAAGTCACATATTCCTTCTGATGTAGAATGAAAATACATTCGAAAGGTCAAGGCGGAAAATTGTTACCTTATTAAAGAATTCTTTTTGTTTAACTTCTTAACGCGCTGCGATGTCCTATCAATTCATTTCCATCTGATGTTGTCCTTAGATGTTGGCTTAAGACCTGAATTTCAAACCATTTTAGTCATTATATATTAGTAGAATAATCGAGTACTGTAATCATATATTGTACATCCTTCATGAAACAAATTTCTATCAAATTAAAATTTTATGTGATAAAAATAACACTAGCTAGGAATTTTGTTTTTTATAATTGTTGTTACTGGTGTATAGCTTTTACAATGTTTAACTGAAAGCATAATCAAAAAACAATTTTTTCCACCACAGTTAGTTTTACATTTATAATCATACTCCGCTATAGTAGATAAACAATAATTGTATTTACAAATTTTGTTAAACGGAAGTTAGTAAAAAATAAGTACAACAATATTAACAAATATTATAATGTTTAATGAGTATTAAGAATACAAAAACACTTGACTGTTAACGAATCAAAGTTGTAAATAGAGTTACTTCTTCCTTTTATGTTGGCTGTTGCCGTCTCTAATGAGAAACCTGCAATAATCTCCTATCTTGACGGGATCCCACCTAGCCTGATATTGTTTGTGCATGTATCTAATATCTTGATGAAATCTTTCCCCTTGTTCTTCACTCATTTTTCATAAATTAGCAGCAAAGAAATTCAAATGTGACTGCAAAAATAAACTTTGAGCGATATTCGGCACCCCAATTTTTTATAGTTTTCTAGCAACTCAGATATGATATTTTGGTAGTTTTCACTTGTTTGATTTCCCAGAAAATGTTTGCAAACATTTTTAAAAAAATTCTATGCTGTAAATACTTTTTTAATTTTAAATTTTACGTGAATACAGTTTTTATGTGTAAAGTAATGTAAAATACTAAAATTGTTGTTAAATCTGTTATAAAAATCGTGTTGGCTAGTAATTAGCTTGTTGCAACTAAAGCGAGACAATAAAACACGAATTTAAAAAACTAGACATTCATATAAAATTCACACCTATTAACAACAAATATGTACTTATTCACTAACTTAAAAACATTTATTGAAAAATAAAAGTAATATTGGCTATAAATTAGACTGCAAAGACCGTAACAAATGCTATATTGGTCAAGCCAAACAATATTTAAAGAAACGACTTTATAATCATCAATACACTGTTAAACATAACATCACCGCTGAAACTGCTTTGTCTAAGAACTCTAAAGATAGACGACATAAATTTGATTTTGAAAATATTAAAGATTTTGAAAAAGGAAAATAATTATAAAAAAGATTAATTTATGAAACGATACATATCAAAAGAAAAAACGTTGTTCATTTTAGAATCAATATTGATAATTCAAGTGTCATTTATAATACTGTAATTCACGCCCTAATTTTCTTAATTTATGCTTTTGACAGAATAGTTATAGAGCTTGACAAAAATAGATTAATATACGATAATTCAAATATTTTTGTTTTTGTAGTCAAATTTACATTAGTGAGTGCTCTAACATTGTTTGAATATGTAACCGTAATTCGATATATCAATGATTTCTTTGTTTTTAGATATTTTGTTGATAGGCACGGGTATATGTTTTAATATTATTTGACGCATGTCAAATGTCACTTTTTTCCTCCGAAGAAGTATTTTAAACGAAAACAATAATTTGTTTTCGGGAATAAATTGATTTTTAATTAATTTCTGTTTTATTTTACCTGCTGATGGAAATATATCTAGGATTAAAAAACAAGTACTTAAAGATTATAATATAGACATATTAATTAATTTTCCAATGTATTTGTTTGTCGAAAGTATTGAAAGAACGTTATCTTTCGCTGTTATTGAATATTGAATTGCGGATATAAAACTACAAATCTTATAATCCGGTCCTGTTTGTTCAGGAACATAGATGTCCGCTTCATATGGTAATCATTCAAGTGAATATCTCGTGGATATTGGAGATATTAGCCATTTAAGAAAACATTAGACGATTGCTCTTCTGCTGCTGAAACGATTCGCAAATTAATGAAAAAATGTTGATATCTGAACAATTCATACATTGCGTATGGTATGTATTATTAGCATTTACAAGGTTAAAAAAAATAAGTTTCTCGGCAAAAATCAATACCCATTTGGCGAAAGCGAATTGAATTTCAAAATACTTAAGCGATGTTGCTATTGAATTCAAGTTTTTGATAAATTATTTATATGTATTCTAAAGCACCCGTATTAAACCTACCCTTAGATTAGTAAAACTGTAGCCCCTATATGCATATAATTGCATACTTAAAAGTGCAAAAAGCATACTACTTTACTACAGAAAAAATATAAATCAATAAAATGTGCAATTATTCTTAATTTGATAACTGAAAGTGTTTCAAAGTGTAATGTGTATCTAATAACTCTGAAAGCAATCGGCAGTCTCTAATTAGAAATACTATTACCTATAATTGCAGATTTTTTTTGTTGTTATAAGCAAATTAATCAATAGTAACTTTCATCTTAAAAACGTGGCAGTTCACACACATTAGAAAGTTAGGTGAGTGAATTGGAGATTTAAATGGACGTGAATAATTGATATTATTATCATGTGTGTTCGTGGTGGTATTATGACGTCGTTCAAGCTAAATCATGCCCCGACGTGTAAATTGATTAATTTTAGATAGAAAATTTTAAATTACTAATGTTTACAAAAAATTCACCAACTCAAAGCATACCGTAACGAGGGTTACTTTGCTCTACTTATAGAAGTAATTCAAAAAACTCTGTAAAAAGAAATGAAAAATCGATAGAAACAAACTTTGTTTGCACGATGCATATGATGGTGTTTTTTTCTTTTTGTTAAAGTGGAGCAAAGATTCCCGCAGGTAAAAAATACTTCATCCTAAAATTTGCATTATGACGTCTATATTTTAGTGAAACAAGAAAAGAACTAAATCTGTGCACAGAAAAGACAATAATTCAACATAGATATCTACTTACATACATATATAAAGCAAATGAAATATGAAACAACTGTGTTTTAATCAATATATGATTTTAATTCTAGGACGAAAACAGATCCCTTTATAGATATGCTTGAAAGCCTGAATGAAGTCGAAGCCTGAAGGACATCGAATAAATTAATTCGTTTCGCTTTAAAGGCCAGGAGGAACCTTACCATTGAGTTAATGGTAAGGTGAAATGAACGTCGTTATATTAATATGCTTTATCTTCTAAAATATTCGTAAATTGATTTTCTTTTTCTTACTCTCTGACAAGCTCTTGTAAATCGATATCCAATACCAATAGCCACCCAATAACTAACAGTGTAGAACAAATTTTATCCGCTAGTAGACGTTTTCGGTGGCTAAAAAAGGTTTCAAAACCACACAGACAAATAAATAAGCAAGAAATTTACGCAAGATCATATGGGATGGGATCATCAGTGGAACATCATATTTTCTGGCGAGAAGAAATTTAACTGCTGATGGTTTCAAATATTGTTGGCACGATTTGCGGAAGAACACTGAAGTTGCGATAAGCCGAAATTTTGGTGGCTGTAGTATAATGGTTTGGCCGGTTTTTATCCATAACAATAAAACCCCTATGTTTTATTTCTTCGAATTCCAATTCTTATATAGAACTCTGAAAATGGTTCTGATAGACTTTGGCGAACAATTGACGACATAAGACTGGATATTTCAGCAAGACAGTGCAGTCACTCATAATTCCAGACAAACAAAGAAACGGTTTCATCAAAAGGAAATCCATTTAACACAATGGCCTGCCCCCTTGACAGATCTGAACCTCCTCGAATCTTAGGAGAATATTAGCAAGAGAAGAGTATGGCCATTGTATACAATACGATAGTGTCAAAGACCTAAAATCTGCGATAACAATGTGGTGGCATGATCTTCCTACTTCAGCAATGACCAAATAGATATACAATATGAATATCCGGATTTTGAAATTATTTTGAAAAAGGATCTAACGCTGAAACGCTAAATTCTAACTTATTATTACGTATTTATTAATAGTTCTTGTTACTAGGTGTTTTGCTTTTCTTTGTAATACTATTATCTCATTATATATAATACATTAATATAAAAAGCTGAAACTCTCCATAATGGAAGTAGATGACGGACTTTCACCACCTCAGCATTTCGAAATTTTTAATATATTTAACATTTTGAGCTAAAAAAGAAAATGTTTTGCTTTCAAGTTGAGCGTTATAGGGGTTTATTTCTTGCTACGTGCTAGTTCTTTGCCCACCTTCAATACCAACCGAGTTATAACAATTATACATTTTTTAAGTTCCCAGCTCCGCCACCAAAGTTTTTCGAAATTTCGTACAAGTTATAATTTTGCGCTCGTTTTGTACCGCAAAAAGATAATGCCGTAACAACAAATAAAATAGTATGGTGATTTCTAATGTCATATTTCAGCACAACGTACTATTTAACACTTGCGTTGTGGTAGGCAGAATCTTTAAAATTACATTTAATATGTTGAAATGTAAACAAATTGTACAAATCTGTCTGCTGAGTTAAACATTTACATACAACGAGGTAAAAGTAAGTGATGCTATAGGGGGATGCATAAGGGTTCAATTTTAGCCAAAGGTGTTTTACGTAAAATGATACAAAAATATAGTGGAGCCGTATTGGGATTATACCAAGAAGGTGTTGAAATTTGTATGATATTTTTAATTGTGTATTTGCATGTTTTCTGGTGTTCTTTTCTGCATTTATTTTGTGCACTTTTGCTGTGCTCAGTAACAAATGTTTCCATTCTTCTCTTTTCACGTCCTAGTAAAGACTGCTTTGATTAATATCACCTATTTTATGTACACCAGATTTAATTTGAGTCTATAAAAGATGAAAAATATATAATCATTCATTCAACGTATTTTATTTTAATATTAGTGAAATAATTATTAATTTAATCATATTACAAACAAAATATAAGAAATGCTACATTTAAGAAAATAGACAAAATTAAGTATTTTCAATTTTTAATTCCACTTATTTATCCGATTAATACGTAATAATCTAAAATTATTTCAGGCACGTTTTACAGAAGATGCTTTTCATTAAAAAGAATTTCTCTCTCAAAGAAATATCGTCAATTGTTAAAATCTGTAATTGTTTCTAAACGTGCGATTTAAGTTATATTTTATTGGAAAGTAAACAAATTGCGTTTAACATTATAAATAAAATGTTTAGTCAATATTCTCCACAATTATACTATAAAATACTCGCAGTTAACGATGACATTGCTTTACAGCACCGCAACTTTCTTTATTTTTTCAATCCTTATTAGCAGTTCAATATTTTGTTCCTAAGATAGTAGTCAAGTCAAACTATTATAATAAAAATTTATTTTGGTACTTTTGTAGCTGGAACAAAAAAAAAACAATACAAAAAAAACCAACATATTAGTCACGTTTGCGAGGAGTTTATCTGTAGGTTTAACAATTGCCATCTCAATTATCCAATTTACTTAATTGGAGTCAAAGGTTAACACGTAAGGAAGAATACTAAAAAGATCTACGTACCATTTCAAATGGCAGGCTGTAATTTGCTTGACGTGTAAAATAAAATTGTACTTTTTTATGTGGGCATTCGAAATAATTACACAGGTGTACAGATCAAAGTAAACTATACATTTAAATTACGGTTAACTATTATTTTAATCCAATCAAGAAGAAATAAAAATATATACAGCTTCCCAGCAACAACACAGCAACACAATGTAATAAAAACATATTAAGCGCTTACTAACCACCAATAGCAACATTTTGCCTAACAGACTATACAATAAATTACACGAAAAAGTACAAATTTAAGTTTGCTTGTGCATATCTAAATATATACAGGATGTTCCCTGAGGTAACCGACAAAATTATATCATGTGCTCCAGAGATGATTCTGATCAAAAAAGTTTATATACACCATAGGTGAATTCACTTTCGTTTGTCGATAAAAACCTAAAAAACTACTATTGTAATAACTACTCGAATTGTTTCCCTGCGCTTTCCAAACATGCTGGTAGTCTTTGAGCCATGTTTTGTTGCCAGTTAATATCTCTCATTTCATTCCGCAAAGAATTTACCACGTCAAGTATTCTTGCTATCAATTCTTCTCGCGTGTCTGGCTTACCATTTTTATAAACACGAGATTTAAGGTAAACCCAAATTATTCTCCAAAAAATTACGATAATATAATAATTTGCCCTAAGAGGTTCTTCAATAAAATGCGGTCCAATAATGTGATTATTTAACAGCCCACACCATACATTCACAGAGAAACAATGTTGGTGATTGCCCACAACTACACTATGTGCGTTGTGATGGGTCCAATTGTGAGAATTCCTGGTATTGTTTATACCATCTCGAATAAATTGTGACTCGTCTATAAAAAGGATACGCGGAATAAGCTTTAAATTATTATGCAACCATTGGAGTAGTAAATGATAAACTTTCTGGTATGATGGTAAGGATAAAATCCATTGAGATGTAAAATTCGCCAAACCCGAGTATGACGAACACCGGTCACTTGACAAATTCTGCGTATACTTGCGGATGGGTTATTCTCAACTGCATTTCTGACAACGTTAGCTTGCAGAGCGCTATCAAATTCTCTCTCCAATGCTGAAAGATATTAGAAAATGTCGTATGGTGGATTACCATTTGGAAAGCGTCGACGGTATTCTTCTGCTGCAGCACGTCCGCTTCCATTACAAAATACATACACAAACACCATGTCAGCGTATTCTGCGTTGGTATACATTTTAGGCATGGTTACTATGTATTTAAATATTAGTTTTTTCAGTTTTATTTATGAACAAATGTTAATGCACGTAACTTGCTAACCAACAAATGTCAATTTAAATAAAATACATACAAATTAGCATCGCTGCGCTAGTCATTTATTTCTTTTCTGCGTATAAAATGCTAAGTATCTCATTGTTTTTTTAATTTTTGTCGATATCTCGAAAACGAAAGGGAATTGACCTATGGTGTATATGAACTTCTTTGATCAGAATCATCTCTGGAATACATGATATAATTTTGCCGGTCACCTCAGGGAACACCCTGCATATATTCGTAAATTAAAAAAAAAAACAAAAAAAATCTTACCTAAATTATATGTCTAATGCCTATTTTCTGAAAGCACAAAATTCAGTGCTATAAAGTTATATATTCAATAAACTGCAAAAAACCCTTTCTGAAAGAACACATAACGACGTATGATCACTTTGCTTTTCATCTATAGTGTCTGATATACAGTAATGAAAAAAGAAGCGTTTTCAACATGTACCTAATAAAATTGAAAAAAAAATTACCACTATAATTGTTATTAAAAGCTTTTTAACATATATACAGGCTGATTGG
Organism: Holotrichia oblita; assembly: GCA_023690525.1. Lineage (NCBI taxonomy): Eukaryota > Metazoa > Arthropoda > Insecta > Coleoptera > Scarabaeidae > Holotrichia > Holotrichia oblita. The sequence continues at coordinate 34,804,256 of CM043021.1, read as the reverse complement.
TGAGAATGGCCTATTAAAAGTATTATACAAACGGAACGAAATTTTAAAACAAAATTTTGCAGTTGGATATGGTTGAACATGAACTATAAAGTGAAAATATTTTTGAATAAATATCACTTCCGGTTTAGCGGCAATGGGCATCAACTTCGATTTTTTAAATAGCATGCTATAAAATAAATTACAGATTCAGCTTCTATGAGGCATTCTATATTCAGAGACGAATTCCTATAATTGTTGCTCTTCGAATAGCATCTGGTGTTATTTGCCTAAAGGATCCCTTATTCCCATAATTCAATGGGAAGAATTTACGAAAATACGATTAAAAAAATGACAAACGTCAAAATAAGTGGCAAGTAACTATGTAAAACATGGTAAAACAAATGAGCTAAGCACTCTTGCTTCAGTAAATTGACATATCTGAGCATTTTAGGCACGGAGACTAATTAAATCGTTATAACTTATTCACCTTACATTTTAGGTATAGCAACACCTAATACGGATTAAAAGAGAATCTTCTATAGAATCAGAATGTCTAATAAAATGTATACCTTTCTATTTAAAAAAATCTACTTTCCGCACATTGAACTTATTTATAAACAACTGAGTTTTTAAACACCCTGTATAATGTTACAGAGAAGAACTTCAAATGTTGTGTAACTAGATACTATCAGCTATGCGTATGCAAAATTTCATTCATCTCTTTTACTCCTACGTGACATAATGTCACTATAAAGTAAGATCGGTATCTGTCACTTTTTTTCTTTAATTGCGAATAACTCAGAAGGCATGGTATTTAGGTATAGGGTATAATACATGAAATATGTGTAAAATTTATCATAGAAGCTGAATTTGTAATTAAATTTATAGCATGCTATTTAAAAAATCGAAGTTGATGCCCATGAAGTGATATTTATTCAAAAATATTTTCACTTGATAGTTCATATTGAATCATATGCAACTGCAAAATTTTGTTTTTAAAATTCCATTCCGTTTTTATAATACTTTTAATAGGCCTCACCAATCACCCTGTATTTTTAGTTAAATAGTGATGGATTTTTCGTCTAGATCAAATGATGAGGTCATAAAAATAGACGTCATTTAATGAGAAGTCGATTCTTTACAGTCAGGAGTCTATTCCTTTTGAAATGTATAGCCATAAGAATTTTAAAATAGATACCATTTCAATAAAGAAGCAGTGACTATAATTAGAAATTTATTATAAGATGACATTTGTTCCATTACTTTTAGAATCCATTCGCTTTGAGCTGGCGAACAAATTTTAATAACACTACGCTTTTATGCAACGGAAATAATCCGTTAAAAAATTGAATTTTTGTTCAATATATTTTATTGGTGACTGTTTATTTTGTTTAGTTCGTTATTTATTATTCTTTAACCTTGACAATCTGGTAGGTCTCAGCGGTACCCAATTAACAATTGGAAAAACTAGCCAAATAGGTATTTCTATTTCTGTTCTATTCAGACCTTCGACTACACAGAAATCCACAAGCCAGGTTACAACAAAAAATCTGATTATGAAAAACATAAAGGAATATTTTCGCAAAATAACAGTATCATACATGCCACACTACACTCTAAAAAATGTTTGTTATCGTAAAATTTGTATTGTAGATACAACGCAACAATATCGTATTTATTACGATATAGGTACTTACTATACATAGGTATATTGTAGTCTTAACAAAAAGGTACATGAAACAATTGTAGAAGCAACACAAACCACGATAAATGCTAGGAAGTTGAATCAACATATATGTCGAAATTTGTGGATGGAGCACCATCTCATGAGAAGTTTAAAAAATGAATTTGATAATTGCAAAAAGCATTTGGGAATAGTTAGATTTTGAAATATTTAACACATTATTTAAATTACAATTACGAAGTAACGAATGTTTTTATCAAAGTGCTGAAATGTAAAGCTAAATAATTCTGAAGAAAGATGGATACCCTATTAAAAACTTATGTGTTTCTGGAAATATTATAAAACGTAAGTTCAAGTATTTCACAGAAAGACCAAAATTTATAGTTTGTGTTTTGCTCAGCACAACATCGAGTAGGAACTATAAATATGACCCCTACCTTTACAGTGCATGCTCAACGCAAATTTTACAAAAGTAGTCGAATATTTTTCGGAGGAAACAATGGCACATCGGCTCGAAACTTTGGCTTATCTTTCTCATAACAAATTATATCATAACTCGTTTTTTTATGTCAGTACGGATTTACTCCAAGTAGGGGTACTGCCACTGCCACTGCCACTGTGACCGCTCTTGACAAAAAGATGTACACAGTGGGAATCTGTCTACCTATTTAAATTAGAAATGTGCGGGGAACGCAATAATGAATTCGAATCAATAACCCTACGAGTAGGTGTAGAATGGTCCTGCAACGTCCAGCAAGGTGTACCTCAGAGGCCTATTTTGGAACCTTTACTATATATAATTTATGTAAATTATCTTTTTATCGTCCTGCTAAAACATTTTTCTGATATTGTAGTTGAGTGCTACGCCGATGACACTAACATTCTGATTTGCACAAAGAACATAATAATGCAGATACAGGCGAAAAGAAACTCTTAATTGGGCGAGGAAAATTTCTTTGGATATAAATTGTGTAAAATGCGTGTATTTAAATCTAGACTTGACTAGTTACTTATAAATTGCGATCTAGATGTTATGCTTTAAATTTCTTATCGAAAAAATGTAGTAAGCATATATTTATCTCTTTATTATTCAAATGTTTATTCGCATTTGTGTTACGGCATATTGTTTCCAAGAATTAACAATTTTAACAGTACCCCGGATTTACATCCTCGAGGTATGCATTTATGCCTGCAACAATTTAGAACTAAATTCATTTCCCTATTATTACAAGACATCTTTCGGTGAACTACTCCTGTCTGAACGTCATAAATCTTTTTTTTACCAAAAAAGCTTTTTATATAACGCTTGTAAATTTTATAATTTGCTGCCGCCACAAATTAAAGTTATAAATTCTGCAGGTACTTTTGAAAAAGGTAAACAAAAATTCTATTGCATAAAAATTGTTATAGTTTGCAGGAATTCTTTCCACATATAATTCTTGAAGTAATTAACTCTGACGTTTCGTTTAATAGTATTAGATTAAAAATTTTGTTTAAATATCAAAAATGATGAATAAATAAATAAATATTTAACTCCTCTATAGTTGTATTTTTTCCACACAAGTTAGACAAACTAAGATCATACTGTATTCTTTTAAGTCGTTTGTTTGCGGTAAAAAGAACGCAAAAATGTTGTTTAGCATGACAAAGGTCGAAAAAGTGATATTTCTAACACTCAAGATGACTAGCAAGTTTAAGAAGAGGTAAAGGCTCCAGTCAACTGAGAAGGTAATTGTCTGAGTACTCTGCGGTAAAAATAACACTTTTTTTAACTAAGCTCCTCCAACGAATCATACCTACCTTAAAGTGATAAAAAAATATAGCTAATGTTAATAATACCACAAATAGAAATAATATCCATTAGATTAATATCCATAGAATGCTATAGAATATTTGATATAATTTTACTTATAGTGTATTCAGGAAATGATTACTCTTTATCCACAACAATTGTCTGGATATAAACGCGACACTGTACGTTAAATGTTTGCATTTACTATTCCTATATTCGAATTATTCACAACAAAAAATTTTATTGGTAGGTACCTTGTTACTTGATCCTTTAATTTCGTTGCTTTTACAAAGCTGTAACATAACACTGCATTTCGAATGGTAAATATCTATTTTTAATATATATGTATATAAATGCATTTCTTTTGATTAATATGTTTATCAATAAATTTGACCTTTAACACCAGACATAATATAGACATTATTAGGAACAAAATTAAATTTAAAACTAGGTTCAACACAAGAGGAATACGTATGTGCAGGTAAAATTAAGATTAAAACAAATACTAAGTACCTATATCAAAATCTAACAAAACAAAAGAAATGTATTCATAGACTACTGTTGCCAAATTGGTGTATTATAACCTCAAACTAAGCCCTAGCGGTTGCTTTAAAATTCACACATAAAGAAATGAGTATTCCAGAATAGTTGGTTAGAATTTAAATTTGAACTTACCTGGTATGCCGCTACTAATTTGGCCCATGCTGCCTATGTTTACAATATGCACAAACACATATACACAGAAATATATAAATAGCAACTTATATACAGGAAAATTAAGCAAAATTATAATGTTTTACAAGTCAAACGTTCTATTTTGATAGGATTCGAGTAGAATTAGCTAATGTCAGTCGCACAAAATGAAATTTAAAGCGTTTTAGTTTGTTATGGTCGTTTAAAATAGCTCTTTCACTTTTATTCATTTTTTACACTTCCTTGACAGCTGCAGGAATAGCAACAATACAAAACTCAATTCTTGTAGCCGGCATAATAACAGGTTGGCAATAGTTTCGTTTGTACTTGCGTAATTTTACAACTTTTAAGTATGTTGTGTATTTTCATTGTTTAAAATGCATTCGTGTATTCTAAACTGTTATTTTTAGTCCAGTAATGAACTATCGGTTAGGCAACTTTCTTGAACAATGTAAATATACTACACAATTTATTTATATTTTTATACAATCTCTTTTATTATTATGAGTTTAAATTTTAAATGGAAGTAACATCATTTGATAATTTCAGTTGTTATTTTACAAATGATGTTGGTTATTGTAAAAGTATGCGCCACGCTCCCTAGGTGAACAGCCAAACGACTGTGTATATTAGGTTGCCTGCATCTACCATAACCATTAAAATTCTTTCAGCATAATATTTTTGTTATAACATGTATAAATGCATTCAGAACTATATAAGAAACTGACTTTTAATGTGTTTACAACTGCCGTGGAACCTTTGTGGCCCTAATACAATATCTGAATCTATTGGCCGTATTGACTAAAGATTAGGGCCCTATATTTAATTACAATAGACAACCTAGATTTCTCAAAAGTTAACAGGAATTAAACATTTTATAAAGAATTGAGATCGCCGGTAAATGAAACAGAAATTATTTTTTTCAAAGACTTATTGTTTTCGAGATTTTTTGAGTTGAAAGATGTCCGAGGAAGTCACGTGACCAAAACGTAAGCTGATTGGTTGAGCTCCGCGTGACGTAGAAAACCACTAAACAAAAACAACATGATATGGTAAAAAGTGCATTTGTCTTACGAGAGTTACGAGTTTAAAGAATATTTTTGTCTCTAAAAAATTGGAAAAAGCTTTATCGTTGTATTAATTTTGTTTTTCACATTTATTACCTCTTATTAAATTATTTATTGTGCTAATTAAACAAGGAACCACGGAGTTCTTTAGAGCAGATAGCTGGAATCTTCCTAAGGTTGACTGGGAATTGGGCATTGTTCTCAAAGAACACCATCAGTGTGGTGTTCTTTGAGAACAATGCACAGTAGCCTGAACTTCGGAGGAAAAAAAAACAGTTCGGTAAGTAAATTCGTTAATTTAAAGTGCGGAATAATAATATTATATCAGTGATGTAGGTAAGTAGTACCATAGAGTTGTTTTGATGAGAAGACCAATAGCACCCGTTACTTTGCTAAGTTTACGTTAAATTTGTTAGCTAATGGTACCGTGTATATAATTAAATAGTGCTAAATATATTCCTTGAATTGTATGTTTCTAGTAAAAAGAAATCGTCCGAATACAAGGGACAAATAGTCAAGCCACTGATTTCGATAACATAAACGTTCACAACTTCATACGTCACCCCTTGTAGTTCACGTAAACGGCGCGTTTTGGGAGAGCGCTGTAACCGTGCTTCTTTCTTCCTCGATTTCTAGGTGAAAAATAAATTTTTTCGCCTGGGAATAAAAGAAATGGCTTTTTCTCATGATTATCTCTAAATTTAAAGAGTAATTACATAGTACATACATAGGTTCTCTATTGGTAACATAAGTAAAACCTCGTTATAAAACGCTCTTGTACGGTCCATTGAAAAAGAGCGTTATAACCGGGAAAGTGCTATAACCGGGAAAGCGTTATAACCGGGAAATCACAAATACTGTTAAAAATAAAAGAACATTTATTTGGAGATCTATTTGTCTATGTAAAAAAGTAACACAAAAATTAAAACATTAAAACATAAAAGCAAATAAAATAAAATTTGTAAATATTAAATATTTTATTATTATATTAAATATTTTATTTTGTAGGCGCCGGTTTTAAATAATCGTCCATATATTTTTGTGTAAGGCAGGACCTCATAAAAGACTGAAAAACAAACTTGTGTATCCGTAAAACAAACAAGTGTTTATTCGTAGAAAGATTGATCGAAAATTCATAGAGCTTACGTTCGCGAAACCCTTTGATACAGTAGGTGTTGTTTTCGTGCGGCATTTTCTTTTAATCTTTTGGCAATTTGCCGAAATATATTGCAAAAAGAAATTAAAATATGTTGAATATTATCTTCAATAGGAGCGTTATAACTGGAAAATCGGGGCGTTATAACGAATAAAATTTCAATGGAAACTTACTCGTTGAGACCGGGACCGACAGAAAAACGCGTTATACCGGGGAAATCGTTATAAGCGGGAGCGTTATAACGAAGTTTTACTGTATGTCCCTGTTAATGAGGTCGTTCTGCGCCTTCGCCCGGATTGTGAAATTCCATGGTTCGATTTTTGACACAGGACGCATGCATTTTTAAAATAAAATATGTTGTAAATATTACATGGCGGTTGTAGAAAAATACATTATATTATGTTACGTCAACATACACGCCGTTATCACTTGTAACATTAGTGTTCGATATAGCGTCAACAGGTAACAATCAACAAAATGGCTGTAGCCTTTCTTCGGTAAAATATTTAGATGGTAGATTTTGCCAATATCATACATTGTTGTATATGTATATGATTTGTGATCTCTTCTTTGTAATATTGATCAATTGTTATCAGCATTTTCGAACATATAAACATTAAAAATACTTGACTGTTCCATAAACAATTTAGGAAACTGTATGAATGAACAGTAAAAGGGTTTGAAAACGTACTTTCATATTTACAGATATGATATGATGATGTGATATCCAACTTGCACTACATGTGGTAGGATAAAAATACCATATAATTTTATAATGAATGGGTGTGTTACATACATACCATTCACGAGGTAACCATGCGAAAATAAAACTTGATTGTATAGTTTGATTTTTTATTACGTACAATATTGAATGTACTTTAGTCTAAACAAGTACTCATATTTTAGTAACTGTTGATTTGCTATTAAACATGGTAGATAACATTGTCAATCGTATTTTCACGCAAGACAATTATTTGCTTGTCAGCCAAAGCGCTATATCTGCTGAAAATTATGTTATTATGTTGACCATGTCATGGTTATGTAATACATATAGAGTACAAAAGTAAACTTGAGACAAAATAAAGTAAAACAAATGTAAGAAGGCTTTTGCCTTTAGAATGGTTGTCACAGCGAGCTACCGTGATCATCTGTTATCACTCACGTTTTGCCTCTGAAGAAGTCACATATATTAGTGGTGAAATGTTAGTATATTTTATATATTTTTGCATTTAGTTGACTTTAGCTTTAGGTATCCGCAAAAATTTAATAAGACCATCAAATTGATAAAAACACATCTAGAAAGTCCGTAAGTTTTTGAGTGGGCTGCTCTGTTCAAAAATGGCCGCAAAAATGTAAGTGATGATCTAGGAAGAGGAGATTTGAACGCAATAAAAATGGTTTCAGAAAAAATGGACTAATTACTGACTTGGAAATAGTGAATTGCAGACAACACTACCACACTTTACTTATAGCCCTGATTTGGTTCCTATTGATTTATTTAGACAGCTTAAAAATTGTCTAAAGGACAAACGAATTCAAGGAGAAGACGCATTTAAAAAAGTTGTTGTAAGTAAATTAGTTTAGATAGTAGGAAGAAACTTGTGTTTGTCGGATTTCAAGCTTTAATAGAAAAGCAAAATACATATGTAGATCGTAATGGAAATTATGAAACATAAAACTGATTTAATCCACATATAGTTTTGAATTACATCATTAAAAAAATCGTTTTGAGGTGAATTCCACTTGTACTTTGCTGCTTAATACATATGAAATAATAGTAATTAGTATACAAATACAATCCAATTGTTAATTAATTTCCAAGACAAAAAGCAGTATAAATACCAATAATTGTGTAACATAAATAAATATTTAGGAAAATTTACAAAACATTGTACAAAAAGCGATAATATTAAAACTACTTTTTTTGTATGAAATTAGTCTACAGTTAAATGTAATATTGTAAGATTACTATAACTCATCTCTGATATTACATATATTTTTGTTCTCTTTTAAAGGTAGCTGATTCCAAAAACTACGGAATCCCAAGTCTTCTTCTATTCTCATATAAATTTTTTTCGGGTTCTGAATATATAAAACTTGTAATGTTTCTTTGTTTTGTAACGGTTTCCATAAAATCCCATTAATTTTTGGTTCACTAAAAATATATTTTAGCGTTAGTTTTATAGGTAGGTATTTAAATGTAATCAATGTTATAAGGTAATCGATATAAAATGAAAAATATAAAAAGTAACTCCTGTATGATTCTTACAATATTTTAAGTTACTCTACAACATCTTTTGGCTTATGCCACCTTCAGCTAGAATAGTCAATTGTCAATTATAACTATTCTTTTTATGTTTTTCATTTTAGATATTGAAGATGCTAAAATATCTAATTCTACTCAAAGCTCTCAGTTTCTTACTTGAAAGTTGCAAAATTTAGGATCCATTGCATAAATATTGATTTCATTTCTTCATCAGCTTTCGATAGTTTATCCTCTACTACTAGTGGAGTTTTTAAATAATACTGGACATCATCAGCATGACTAACACCTTAGAGCACTTTGTTTAGGAACATTATAATGGTATCCAGTATATACACAACTTACCAATATCATCGGGAGTACCCAGGAAGATTTCAGAGAAACTGTGTTGACCGCGATAACCCATAATATAAAAATAAACCGGCGATTTATTTGAAGCAACTTGTAATTTTGCTGCTATATCAGCTTCAATTTTAAAAAGTCTATCGCCACAAAGCTAAATAATAATATGAAAGTTCCTACAGTATTTCAGGAGATATGATTTACAACGATGAGCATTGAATAGAAACTACTTGTGTTTAGAGTGAGTAGCTTAAAAAAGCTCCGATATTTTAGTCTAAGTCTGATATATTTTTGATGCAGTACAATTAAAAATTACTGTCAATTGTCTATTTTTAAATTAGCGCAAATTGCTATATTTTTTCAATAGCAAATTTTGCAAAATATAAACAGCAGCAAATATTTTTGATGAAGAGATTTGAATCTGAATAGCCTAGTTTATGGTTCTTGCCAAAGCTCATCATTATAATTTTCTTAGTTTGAAGCTTACTGATATAAAATCCTGAAGATTCACTGATTCCTTAAAGTAATGCCCCTTAATCTTTTTAGAAATAGACGCTTTTTCTATTTCGCTAATGGTGTAATTGAAATCTAGGACATGGAGAGCAATCTCTTCAAATTCTTTATCCACCTGATCCATTTGGTCTGCGAAAACTGGAATACAAAATCATATTTAGACGGTTTTATTATTTAAAGGTCATTTTTTACATGCTGCTGGATATATTCCTTCCCTTTCTGTTACTGATGTAATCCAAGGAATATCAGCAATTTGTCCGTTTACTAACATTGTATAAGGATGTTCCGTGAGAAAGGCGCCTTTATGGTCTATTTCTACGACAGGACCAAAAGGAGAGAATGGAACTGCTTCGTAAACGAAGAAATTTTTAACAGCTTCCGCAATTTGGTTTCCATTTCGTACCTTTAAACAGTCAACAATTTCTCTCGAACTTCGTGTTGGGCAACCCATTAATACTGCTAGACGTTTAGCTTTATCTAAAGACGCTTCTTGTATAGCCCATGGACTTAAAGCTGTCCCACTTTGAGAAATTCCTCTATGAAACAGACCTAATGAAAATAAATTAAAAACTAAAACGTAAAAATTGAGAAATAATTAGGGTTTTACCTCGAGACAATGGCGAGAGATAGTGATAATGGACACTAGCTCCTCCTGCAGACATACCAGTTAGCGTAACTGAATCAGGATTACCACCAAAATACTTAATATTTTTTTGAATCCATATAAGAGCCTGAAGTTGATCTTTGAGGCCATTATTTCCAGGCTGCACTTCGTCCTCAGTGCTTAAAAATCCTACAAATTAAGAGAATTTTTTTTTATTCTATTGCATTTGACATTTTCAAGAGAGCATTGTGATTTCTAATATAAATAATGATGGTCCTTTATTGCGAATGATATGATTCAGTGAAAGGCTTGATTTGGTTTTAATGAAGTCTCTATCTAAGCACTTATCATCTGGATATTAGTTTTTTCTTTATTATCGTACATTCTCCATATACCGGTACAACCTGTTTATCTGTCTGTACGTATCAATTAATTGCCAATTTAACAAGCAAAAAATGTTAATACCAACAGAACTTTAGAAACTTTAATAGAAGTTTTAAAGATAATGTATAAATAAATAGTACTTGAAGAATATTAGTTTTAGGACAAAATAATATCACCACAAGGTAGATCAACAAGAAGGGTGTAAATATAACAAGTTGCTGTATTTTTATCATTTTTTTGTTTTGCACATTATGCAGATTATTTCAAATTTGTCATGCACTGTGGGCGTCCCGCTTATTATAGAAAATACAGTATAGGTTGCAAAGTTGTATTAAATTTTGATCTTAATAATAACACTGCCTAACACAATTTCTTTTGTCATACACCATTAGGTGCTTGCTCCATCACGTCGGGATTTTGAGAAAGTTTTGCAAATAGCTTTTCCAAGAAGTACATTAAATTTTACAGAATTTCAAAGCAACTTTTATATATATGCGTCACAGCATTTAAACCACGCCCATTTGTGCTCTGAAGCCAATGAAATTAGGAATTTGTAGATTTCCATTCGTGGTGTAGATATATAAAGAGCTACGCATGGCTCTTAAGATTCAATTTAAATCTGTTTATGATAACTGAACGTCTTTTTATTTCATAATGTGCCGTGAATGTACAAATAATCTCAACAGCTTCTGTTATATATATGGAGAATTCATTACCCAATGACATAAACGGAATATTATGCCTTTAATATTAATTTGTATTTTCACTATTTTGGTCTAAAAATATCAGGACAATAAATGGGCTTCTCACATTTGTTGCGCACGGTGCTGTAACTCTGAGTGGATGGTCAAACAGTAAGAACAGCGCTACGCCATTTGCAAGACCAATGATTTGGCGTGAACAAATAGACCATTTGTCTGATTGCTACTTTTGCTGGACGAAACTCGGTTCTCCAACAAAAATAAGAACAAGATTAATTACGCTAGTGCATCTTCAGTTACTCGTACAGTACCTCATTCAGACGCCTTGCCAGTACCAAGACCTGTAGATGTTTCGCGTGAAGAATATGCCATTACAGATGCAGAGGAAGAAATTTACGAGTTATTATCGACCAGCGATGATGAATATTTGCTCTTTGCTATTATCTCTAGAGGACGGACCTCACTTAGTAAATCAGTCGAAATTACCTTACCTTACTCGAGATCTGAATTTGTCAGAAACTCAAGCAGAAATACTAGGATCTAGACTTCAAGGATGGAAGCTGTCAGCTTGACGATTTAATGCTGACATTAGGTCATCAACACAACCCAGGAAAATGGCGTCTTTTTATCGATGTCTCCAAACTGAGTTTGAAAGCTGTGCTTCTTCACATAGGAAACCTTTATCCAACCATCTCGGTTGGCTACACAGTCCATTTGAAGAAAACTTATGAAAATATGACTCATCTTCTCGATAGAATCAGTTACAACTGGGGTACACAAAGCACTGCTGTTTCCTTTGTGAATAGGACAGTCGATCGAGAAATTCCCATTACGTTGTTAAAGATTGGTTAGTTACGACTTAGTATATTCCTAGATAAAAGAATATATTTCATAAGAGACTAGTGGAACCTGACAAATTATTTCTACCGCTACTCTACAACAAATTAGGTTTGATGAAGAATTTCATCAACGCAATGGATAAGGATGGTCGTGGGTTCCAATACCTTCAACAAAAATTTCCCAATATTTCAAACGCAAAATTAAAAGAGAGACTTTTTGTAGGACCCCAAGTTAAACGCTTACAAAAGGATGCACAATTTCAAGAGATCTTAAATGATTCGGAATGTGAAAAGCATGTGTAAAAGTATTCCATTGCAATTGTTAATAAACTTCTTAGAAGTTACCATGAACTTGGCTGTGAGCCTTAAAATACATTTCTTACACTCGTATCTGAATTTCTTTCCCCCAAATCTCGGCAACGTTTGTGATGAACACGGTGAGAGATTTCATCAAGACCTTTCTGTTGTCGAAAAACGTTATCAGGACAAGTGGAACAATGAAATGTTGGGTGATTCTTGTTGGTGTTTGATATGAGAAAGTACCGTAGAACAGTATAAAAGGAAAGTACAACATTTTAAGAACGATTGTACCAAAACCTGACGTGCCAGAAGAAATTTGGTTTTATTGTTATTATTACGACTGTAACAGAAAGTAAAACTACATAGTTAGTAATGCCTAGTGTAATCTAATAAAAAGTGCTAGATAGGTTCAATAGCTACTCAATTATAGTAGAAAAAACAATAATTATTATAGACAGTAAAAGAAATAAGTTTCTATTAAAAATGAATTTGAAGATGGCTTAAGGTTTCCGAAACGGTGAAATAACAAATAACCATTACCAGTATAACTAATTTAAGAAGTTATCTTAATAAAGTGTTTTTATTTATCAATATTTTAAGAACTATGTAAGATATAAGAAAAAATAAAAATAGGCTATTCTAATTTTTGCGGTATAATTGAGTAGACACAGGTTACAACAAATTCGATGTTTCGAAATTTATACCTTTTCTTGAATAATTTTAACCTCCAGATTTCGATAATAACATCCTTTTTGTCCCATCACGTACGGATTTTTTACAAAACTTGTGCTTGTTAAAATTTTGTGATAATGATGTTTATAGTAAAATTTTATTATAAAAAGTTAAATTGACAACAGTGTATTATATTCCCACTGATCTTACAACACGTCGATACTAGTCTTTAGTCTGCATTTGGTGTTACTTGTGTGGGTATCGTTTTGCGATTTTTGAATAATTGTATTTGTTCATGTTTTGTTAATTTACATAATAGAAAGACGACATTGTATAAATGATCCGAAATGTTTTTGTTACATTTGTGGAAATTTTGTAATAACTAAAGACACCATATAACTGCATTTGTGAAATCTGCATATTATGCTGATATTTTAGTATAAAACTTGGTGACCAAGATAAATCGTGGGCAGCACACGTTGTATGCAATGTTTGCGTACAAACTTTGCGAAACTGGACAAAAGGTAGAAAAAAATTATTAAGTTTCGGAATAGCCATGATATGGCGTGAACCAAAAAACCATAGTGATGGTTGTTATTTTTGTTCTTGCAATATAGAAGGCTTTAACACCAAGAATAAGAAAAATATAACATATCCCAACATCAGTTCTGCTATCAGACCTGTACCGCACGGACCTGACGTACCAGTACCTGTTCCACCCTAATAAATTGAAGCAATAGTTTCATCTGATTCTGATGAAGATCCCTATGATTCGAAAGACGTTGATTTTAATCCAGAAGAATGTACTAAACCAGAACTGTTTACTCAAAATGAACTGAGTGATTTACTAAGAGATTTATACATATCTTCCTAAAGATGCATCAGAATTCTTGGCATCCAGACTTCGACAGAAAAAATTTGTTGGCTCCTGGAACATCAACCAGTTTCTATAGAAATCGAGAAAAGGACTTGAGCCCGTATTTCAATTCAGATGGAACTTTAGTATATTGTAATAACATTCCTGGTTTACTTACGAAGTTGGGTGTTGCTTCGTATGACAAAGGAGAATGGCATCTTTTCATCAATTCAAGCAAAAGAAGCCTAAAAGGAATATTACTACATAATGGTAATGTGTTGAGTTCCATTCCTGTCGCACATTAGGTACGCCTTATAGAAACCTATGAAAACTTGGAGCTTCTATTAAAGAAAATTAAGTATGAGGAACATAACTGGATGCTTTGCGGGGATCAGAAGGTGCTTTGTATGCTTCTGGGTCAGCAATTGGGATTACAAAGTTCCCCTGTCTTATCTGTGAATGGGATAGCCATCAAGAGACAAACATTGGACTGACACACAGTGCCCTCTTCGGAAAGACCTTGTTCCACGTACAAAAAACATACAATGTACTAAATTGGTCGATTCTACAAAAATCCTTTTACCTCTTCTACATATGAAGTTAGGCTTAATGAAGCAATTTGTTAAGGCTCTTAACAAAGATGGAGACTGTTTTAAGTATATTTGCAACAAATTCCCGACTTTATCTGAAGCAAAGATAAAAGAAGGAGTTTTATTAAAGCGTCAAATAAGATCGCTTTGTAAAGATGAGGATTTTTTCAGTTGTATGAATGCTGTAGAAAAAGATGCGTGGATTGCGTTTAAAGAGGTTATTGAAAAATTTTTCGGGAATCATAAAGACCTCGACTACGAGAATATTGTCAACAACATGCTAAAAAGGTTTCAGTTTAGGTTGTAATATGAGTTTAAAAATGCATTTCCTATTTTCACATTTGGATCAGTTTCCAGAGAATCTCGGTGCAGTAAGTGAAGAACAGGGAGAAAGGTTTCACCAGGATATACGAGAAATGGAACGACGATATCAAGGTAGATGGAGCATATCAATGATTGCAGACTATTGCTGGATGTTACAATGCCATAATCTCGAACAAACACACCACAAAAAGGCAACTAAACGCAGTTTACATACCAAACGTAAAAGATATTAATTTATGTAATAGGAACCAAAATCACATGTTATATTTTTGGAAATATGTAATAAATGTACAGTGGCCAGCTTTTAAATCGACACCACCGCAAGCTAACGTCGACCTTATCTACTAATAATAATATCTACTATAAATCCTAACTGAAGGCCACACAATGTAACCCCCTCTACATTGTTATTAAGGTTTAGGAAATTCCGTAACGGTATCGATTATGCTGCTGTTCACTGTACATTATCTCTATAAGTTATGTTCTTTTATTGTAGTTTGTAAAAAAACTTTACGTGATGCATAAAAATAAAAATAAAATTGAAAATCAGGGCCCCGAAATTGTATAAAAGTAGTTGTTGAATTTAAAACATCTTTCAACAAAACTTTTTTTGTAGACCTGTATTATTATTCAAACCAAAATCTAACAACTTTGTCAAATTTAAGCCAATAGTGCATCTTTTCTAACGAGTGCGATCTTCCTAGTGTCTTACGAATTTTAAACTGCTTATGCATACAGTAATTTTGCAGCGAATACAACAATACAGTAGAGTCCCGCTTGAGTGAACTTTCGCTGTAGTGAACTACCCGAAAGAGTGAACACCGAAAAATTTACATTGGAATCCGATTTAGTGAACAGGGGAAACCCCGGTAGAGTGAATTTCTTTCTTTGGTAGTTCGGTAATTACCCTAAATGTGTATTACAGGAAGCGCAGCACCACGAATGATCGTAAATTGGTTTAGTTACACTCACAGTTTGCTTACCTTCTTTTATTCGATTTGTATGAGTACGGTATGTTTGAGGGCTCCATTAAAAAACTCAGGGCAGTGATATATGGTGCGTCGTGTTATGATAAGTGTTATTATTATGTATATGTAGGTATGTAAAAAGAGTTCAAAATAATGTTGAATAATAGAAAACATTTAAAACTGAGCAGGAAATTAGAGATATTGGAAAGCTTAAGTAAGGGTAGATGTGTAACAGATTTAGCTAAACAATTTGGAGTGGCTAAATCTACAATATGTGGTATAAAGAAGAGGCGAACATTAATTTCAAGAAAAACTAATCACTAACTGTTAATGGTATACGTAAATTTAAAACATTTACATATTCAAAAATGGAAAAGGCACTGTACAAGTGATTTATTTCATTGCGAGAGAAAAATATTCCCGTTAGTGGATTAATGTTAAAACAAAAAGCTATAAATTCGCAAAAATGAATCGATGAATCGTCAACATTTATTGCAAGTAATGGATGGCTTAATAGATTCAAAAGACGGTACAACGTAAGGTTTTTAAAGATATCAGGAGCATCACCATTTTTAAAGAATGGTTTCATGAAATGTTTGTATCAGAGGTAAACAACAGAAAGAAAAAGTTAGAACAATAAAAAATAACTACGTATTTTAAACTAAAATTATAAGTTAATAAGTTTTTAATATACCAAACTATATTATTTTTTTATTATTTTTTTTAATGTGTGGTGGGTGCTTAGTTGCAGTGACTCCGTAAGCTGTATTACTTGTCTGGCTATCACTGCAACTCTTGCGGTGTAGTTTGGTGTGTGTAAGTTGTGTTTACTTATTATAGTAAAAGTAAGATTACTTAAATGAAGTTTCATTGCATATATGTATTTATATTTGATTTTTTAATAAACTTCTATTTAGTGAACAATCCGATTTAGTGAACAGGGACTTGGCTAATAACGTTCACTCTAGCGGGACTCTACTGTACTAAATAATGATAAATAGTGTTCTTTAACATTAAGAATTTAGTATTAAGTAAAATATTTTTTTCGTACTCATTATACCTTTATTTTTCTGGCAGTCTGCAGTGTCGAAACTCTTATTCCTTCACTTGATGTTTCAACAACGTTAAAGCTTTTCTTACTTCTAATTTTATAATTATTATTTAGGGTGTGTTCTTAGTTAGTTTGTTCGTTTAAACTATAGAAACGTACATATGTATATTAAAATATTGGCAGATACTAATTTGATCAATTTAATGATTATTAAAATAATGAAGTTGCAACCATATCTTAGAATCATTAATCAGAACTCTTGGTATAATGTATCGTAATTTACCGAAAGGTCCTAATCTGTAGTTGATTGTAATAAAAATTACTTCTTCGTCCATTAGATATTCTGGTCCTGCATAAAAGTCTCCACTTCCTAACATCCAAGCACCTCCATGTAGATGAATAAGTATGTTTAAATTATCAGATGAACTAAGATTTGTTCTAGGCACGTAAATATTCAGGTACAGACAATCTTCTTCCCCTAAAATATAAAGTAATAGCTTTTCAAAACTGGCTACAGCTTCAATTGAAATTTTATGCATATCTATGTAGATTAGAAGTTAAAAGTTGACTGTTTTGCGTAAGTTTAAGTAAGATTCAGAGTTTAGAGATCACGTAAGATGATAACGTACCTGCAGCACCTAATTCTTTAGAACTTTTATAAGATTGAAGACACTTGTGTTTCATGTCAGCTATCCATGTTCCAGTCCAATTAGACACTTCTTGAGGAGCCTGTTATTAAAACTTATCTAGTTATAGGTATAGTTTTAAAAATAAAACGTTAGGAAGCAGTGTTTGTGTTTGTGAAACCGTTAGTGTACATACTACTGAGTAAACTGTATATTCTCTAAGCAGATCCATAAAAGTGCTTGTTCTTTAAATTGAGACAAACTTGAACGATATGGATCGTCTTGTTTATTATTTTATATATTAGAATGTGTTTAATAGTCAATACCGATGATTGAATTTCTTGTACTGTCGATGAGTTCATTTCTTATTGTAAAATGTAAATTGCCTTTTCCATGCAAGTTTATACTTAGAAATTCTCCGTAAATATGTGCAATAAAAAATTCTTTTATTTCTAAAAGGATCACGTTTTAAATAAGTGCCATGTTTGTCTTACTGCTTCTCACACCCTATCGCAGGGTTATAGTTTTAGCATTCATATAAAATCAAATTTGGTCATGTCTGTTAGTAATACAACCTTCTAAATTGCGTTATCGAAATTGCTTCTACTTGTAAGAATGCAAGCAACTAGTGTATTGCATGCTAATATGGAAGATAAATTCAACGCAAGTCTTGTAAGTAAACATTCAAAATACAATACAAAAATATTATTCTTTAGTAGAGGATCTGAATCGAATAAAAGCTTCAAAAGAGAAATAATAATGTTGAGACTTTATATCTTACTACCGGATAATAGAACGTTATGATGTGCTAACTTTATAAGGTTGAGAGAATCTCGTTGAACCATTATTAGATTCAAAACAAAAAGTAGAGCTATTTGTTCATGCAGAAAATTTATGTTAGATACTACATTCAATCCACTTGTCAATTGAGCATGGCAGTATGGTAAGAAAATTAAATCAATGTTGTCAAACATAATCCATGTAGGCTCAGATCAAGGCGAGATGAAAGCAATTTTAGTAAAACCAATAATATCATCCCATTTTAACAGTTGATCTCATTAATTACCAATCTAGACCTGTTATAATGTTTCAATTTCTCGTCGTGCATCAAGACGATTTAACAAAATTTGTAGTTTTTAAACCTCTTACATTAAAACGAGCAGATGAAGTAGCCTAAATATATTATTTAGGCTACTGTCTGTAGTAGAAGTAGCCTAAATAATATATTTAGGCTACTTCTACTACAGGGCTACATAGGCTACTACATACTACATAGGCTCTACTACAGGGCCACATAGGCTACATCTGCTCGTTTTAATGTAATAGGTTTAAAAACTACACTACTACTACTGACATTTACCTATTATTGGAAATGTCGTCTATATTACAATCAGATAACGGGCGGAAATCTTGTACTGAAGTCTTGGGCAGCTTAAAAGAAATGTGGCTAGAACTCATGATAAGCCTAGACACAGTGAAAACCACGAAAGTGTAGAACGACTAATTCAAGTTATCGAAGATCTGCTCACTACTTGGATGGTTGATAATATGACTGAAAAGTGGAACGAGGCTGTACGTTTTGTATAATTTATGAAGAATGGTGCTAATAATTCCGGAATTAAAAGAAGTCTTTAGCCATGTTCGGTTATCTTGCAAACGTAGGACTTTTGTCATTATTCCTATCGCAAAATATTCTTCAAAAGATTCAAAAATTTCCAAAAAACTATATTAAATAACGAATCTCAATCACATATTCAAGAAGCTAGGGCAGAGTTACGAAGGTTCTTTGGCAGAATGTTCCGTTTGCAGTGTATCAAACAAAATTATGCATTTCATTTGTGACGAAACTAACTTGAAAATGAAGGGTTTGGTAACAAGCTGCTATGTAGAATCTGCACAAAATAATTTTCCAAAATAAACAAAGAGACGAAACGAACGAAACTTTGACTATACAAGCTAAAAAAATGATATCAATGTCTGATTCTAATTACGCGATTGTTGATATCACTGTTAGAATTCCAGTGTTAGAAATAGCTAGGGCAAATACTGAAAGAACGGCACACCAAATATCAATTTAGCGTTTGTCAAGAAATATTTCTTACAAAAGGAGATGTTCCTAATGTGGAAATATCATACTGCAACAAAACAATCTCTTGGTTCAGGTCAGGGTTTCCAAAATTTGACTGTAAATCATAATGTGTCACGAATATGTGTGTCTGCCGCAAAAATAAATTGATATGTAATTCGAAGTGTCGTCTTCAGCTTGTACTAATAAGTAATTTTTGAAATATTTTTAAGGTTTGTATGTGTTGTCATTTTGTAATATTTGATTATTACATAATAAAGGCAAATTAAACATTTCATCAGATTCCGTTTTATTTTTCAGATTAACAGGACTAAGTTAATGAGCTTTAGCCGATTCTTCCATGTGTATGTGCACATTACGTAGTTAATCTACACATTACGGGACTTATGTACCGGGTTGCCAACTAACAATAAGAATGGCGCTCGGCTATATTTCAGGAACGGTTTATAGTACAGCTTCGGAAAAAAAAATCACTAACTAAAATGGCCCCTACAAACATCTAGTAATTGTAACCGCAACTTTAGAACAAAAATTTAAATTCTTATTTTTATATAAATTTTAGCAACTAAAATCTATCACAAACATCAAAATCGGAATCTTCTAAAAATTCGGCGTATTTTTTGTATTTTGCCAAATAAGGGGGGGGGGGGGAACAGGGGCAAAAGATAGCGGTACCCGGCTTTCGCTGATTTGTTGGTAATTTAGTCTACATTTTTAATCTACAGTATATGTCCAGTATATATGTTTCCATTTAATATTTTCGATAAAAAACAAAATTTCTGAAAACAATTAAACAGCTCTCTTTAGCATGCACGTTTCTTATTAGATTGGTTTCAATTTATAAGCATTAGATTAGAGGAGTAATGATGTTTCCAACGAGACTAAGTTTGCAAAATTCGGTTCAACAGAACCGGAGTTATAAGCGTTCCTTCAAAACAAAGTTTCCCCTGCTCCACTTCCCTTATTTGGCAAAATACACAAAATTTGTTCGATGTAAAATATGTGGAATTTTTAGAAGATTCCGATTTTGATATTTGTGATAGGCCTTAAGTTAGTAAGTTTTGTAGAAAATAAGAATTTAAATTTTTGGTGTACAGTTACGCCGTCTAGCGGTAATCCTATAGTTTCCAAAATAATTTCCAGATGTTTCTCGGGACCATTTAAGTCAGTGATATTTTTCCCGAAGCTGTACCTACTATAAACCGTTCCTGAAATACGGCCATTCTTAGTTGGCCACCCGGTACATATAGCAAACCGAAAGAACTGATCAATTACTTGAATAATCTTCAACCATTAGTTCCGTTGTTGATTACATATAAAGGCCATTTTTTAAAAAGCTAAAAATTTGCAAAATTATTTGCGATTTAAAATAACAACGTTACACATTGCCAGCAATTAGTTTGATGAAAAATACTCCAGATAGGATTTATGTATAAATAGCGTTTCGTATAATT
The DNA here is from genome assembly GCA_023690525.1 of Holotrichia oblita. Taxonomy (NCBI): domain Eukaryota; kingdom Metazoa; phylum Arthropoda; class Insecta; order Coleoptera; family Scarabaeidae; genus Holotrichia; species Holotrichia oblita. The sequence continues at coordinate 34,783,312 of CM043021.1, read as the reverse complement.
ACGAATAAATAACTAATAACTACTTGTTTATTTAATTACAATTTAAGATTTGAAATGTAATGATGCAAAATAATGTGTAAAATGTGCTAGATAGTTTTGATGTGTTGCGGCAAAAGCAGTGCAGTACACAACACTTCACGGGAGAGTACTATCCATGCGTCCAACGTAGAAAAGTATTTATTTCTAAAATACGAGTTGTAGCGAAAATTACTACAATACCTACATCGACGTAATTTTCAAGGAAACGTTATATATGTATCTCTGAATGGAAAACTGCAGTGTGTCTTATATAAAATCGATTTACTTCTTAAAGCACATTCAAAAAAATTAAGCAATACATAGAGTGTCCTACTTAAAATAATAAAATTAATATATACATACATATTTTTAAATGATACAAATTCACACTCTTTTTCTCTATTACTTAAAATATACCAGTAGTTTAGAATCCATCTTGAAATGAAAAACCCAGTAAGTGTGGTTTTAGAATTCTCGTGTGTATTTTCCGTGAAAATAATCATCTGAATCTAACCATAATGATTACTGATCGATTTACGTGAAAACATTGTTATTAGTGAGTATTGTACTAATTAATATTTTACATCGTTATAATCTACATAATTTATTTTATTTGCATTGTTATTGTCGTTGTACAATTATTTCAGAACTCCTATAATGCAAGTTAGCTACACTGCTTGTAGAGAAACACTGCTTGGAATATCTAATTTTATATGTCGTCATAACATACAGGGTATTTTCTTCCTTCCCCCATTAAGTTTGCCATATCAAAGTATGTGATAAATGGTAACTAATAAAAAAAGAAAAATAGTAATTATTCCGTAATTTATGTTGAATATTCGTGGAAATAAGGCTTTTAATAATTTGTTATTTTTTATTTTTTCACATACACGTGTTTCGATAAAGTGTGAAAATTATTCATTACATTATTCTTATTTCTTAATTTTCTGGACATCTTATGTACATTAGCAGTAGTTATTAAATACTGAACGTCAAACAATTAATATTTTTTTTTTTTTTGAAACCAAGAAATGAATATACGGACGATACACATTTTAAAATCAATCTTTTCTTGGTTTCAAAAAAAAAAAAAAAAAAAAAAAAAAAAAATATTAATTGTTTGACGTTCAGTATTTATTAGAAAAATTTTACTGAAGAAGGTTATCGAAACACGTGTATGTGAAAAAATAAAAAATAACAAATTATTAAAAGCCTTATTTCCACGAAAATTGTTTTATTAATATTCCGTAATTATTAGAAATAATTTTGAATAAAAATTCGGCACCGAATTTGTTTGTAGTAAACGGTCGCTTATACCTGTATACATAAAAAATAGTTCCAGCGCCAATATAAATTTACATTTGACGCTCGGACAAATTCCTGGTTTTGCGTCAGTTTAAAATACAGTACTGGCCAACTAATTAAGGACAGGCTGTATTATATGAGAACATGAAAATATTATTTCTATAGGCAAAACATATTTATTGATTTTTTAATAAAAGTTTGTCTATAAAATTATAAATTATACTTGATAAATAAGTTGATGTTTGTTTTCGGTAAACATGCAACTAACTAAGAACCGACAATCATGCTAAGTTTATTTACAAAATTATACACGCAGTAGCAGCTATAATATATGGATGTATATTTCCTACAATTATGTTGGCGTCAGTAGAAAATACATTACATATATTATTATGCATGTTTATTGCACGAGAAAATACACAATTGTTAAAAAAGCGATAATGTGCCTTTGTGGTTCTTTTCATTCAAATTAAAATCAAACTGTAATACTTTCTTTAATTCGAAAAAATTTAAATTGCTACCATTTTACGAGAATAATTGCTATTTCTTTACTGTCTAAGAGTCGGGCAATAAGAAAGAGCGTTTAAATTGTAGTATTTCAAACGCTCAAAATTAAAGTAAATAGAACACAACGGAAACATTGCACCCAGAAAACAACCAAAAACTAGACTGTCACATTATGTTTTTCTAAATTACGATCTGAATTCAGTGTGGCTGATGTTAAAGGTAAATTTTATGGCGAAGATCCTTCAGGATTATCAGATCGAAGTATTAGGGAAGAAGACACATTGAAGCAAATCTATTTGGACGAATCACGAGGAAGAAATCCTTAATAAATAAGAAAAATTATTAGAAAAGATGAAATGAAAATAAATACAATTGCTAAAAAAATTGACCCAAAATACACACATCAGTTGTAAACCGCAGATGAGGCAATATGAAAGTTTGATGATATTTCTATTGGAGAGGTGTGGGTTTGCTGAAACGAATTGACGGAACACTAAATCAACATCAATACAAAGTAATTTTGAAGGAAGTCATGATGTCTTATGCAGAATAACGCCTGCCATTATATGAAGGTTTATATATGGCAACGATTTTAAACATACTGAACAATCTATGGAGAAATTGGAAAATAGGAAACTATGTTAGAATTTTGAACTGGCTCTCAACTAACGCAGATCTTAATACACTCAAAAATCTGTGACAAGAAGTAAAGATACATATGGCTGATAAAAAAATGTAGTACTTTGAATCAATTATACAGTGAGATGATCAATGAACGAAACACCAACTGAAGAAGGTCACAAACTTATAGCTATTAACATTAATAGAAATTTGCAATTATGTGATGAAATATTTACTGTCCTTAATTAGTCAGCCGCCACTGTATTTAATAATGGTTTCACATTCAAAAAGCAGACAAGTATGTACTACATATACACAAACATTTGCAACGTTTATATAAGTGAGTACCTCAACACTTATCTACCTGTTCCTTCTACATTTTTAACAATTGTTTTTCAAAATTTTGTTTGAAATATTTTATTACATTTTTTCCTTGACAGTTATAACTTGGTACTTTGGTACATACTTTCGTCTGACAAACATTTTGGGGGAAGTTCTGACACAATCAAGACATAAACATTTTTACTAACTTCAAATCGTAGTTCTCCAATTGGTGGTGCCGCAAATGGTACACCCTCAAACGATGCAAAAGTTCTTCCATTGTAGGATTTTTGAAAGGTACCTTGTAACCATCCGTTTGATATTTTTATTAACGGCACATTATCAGAGTATGATTCTGAAACATTTAAGTTCAAAGGCGAACATTATCGGTATGTCAACACGTATTAAATAAACAAAGATTATTGGTGTTTTGTTAATTCAATTACAATCTTCGACTAATAAAATGACTATAGAAACGTATTCAGATAACGCTATTTTTAATAATATTTTGTTTAATTATGTTAAGATACTAAATAAAATTAGCCGTACAATAAAGCATTACTCTTAACTTGATTTATGTCTTTATCTTAAATATTGTCAAACTGTCTTATCAGCTCACTAAAACAACGAAATAGAAAAAAAAACCGCGCGTATTTATTTCCATATACCTAGCTCTTTATTACAAATATTATATTGCCTGCTCATTTTGCTTTATTTCGATTTTTTTCAATGACTTTGTTTAAATTATGTTTAATAACTCATATTAGTCTAATTTGTTACATACATCACTTTTTATTTCTTAAAAATAGCAAACATTGGACCTCAAAATCTATTCATAACTAATGGGCACTTCGATCAGAGTAAATTGCGACAAACATTTGATTTAAATGAAACTTAATGATCCAAGAATGACCTGTTGCTTACGTCAAATTGATATCTTAGATCACTGTGAGGAAATTTCTGATTGGGGCCTTTATATATTTTTAGTTTAGGTGTTCAACTGATCGGAATTAAGTAAAGTTAATAAACTTTTACTGAAGTAATAGTAAAATAGTTTGTGTTGAAAGAAATGTCTATTTGAAATGAGTAGGAATCCTGAACAAAAAACATTATCAAATTAAATATATTCTCTTATCTCTTATATTGAATGTGTTAACTCTGTTTAAATCAAAGGAATACAAATTTATTGATTGACCTATTTATGATAATATGAATTTTAATTTGAAAACAGGATGCATCAACAAAAATTATGACGTATAGAAATCTTATTATCATTTAAAGTTGAAACAAAACTAAAAAGTGAATTTATTAGAACACAAGTACATCAGCTGGAGCAGATATACAGCTAAACCATAATTATAGTGTAAACATTTCATAAGGCTAATTTTAAAAATCAAATACAAATTAATTAATTCAGGTTTATAATTAATCACAATAAGCAAGGTGTTAATTAAATATGTACGAAAAAGTCATTTATAAAGTTTTTATATATTTAATACGCTTAAAAATAAAATAATGAACGCATAGTCAATCTAAAGTTCTTACCTGAAAAATATATCACATTTATTACGAACAATATTAATTTTACCATGATGTACGTTGTATTTGAAAGGTACTGAACTGTCAGTAACTTTACTTTAAAATTGGTTATTCAAGCAGAAGCAATCACTTAGAAATATCATCTATGTTGATAAAAATTATCTGTTACATAGTTTATGCACGAGCGACTCTTTGCTTTAATTATTATACAATTTCAACGGTTTATATTCTTAAATCGAATACTATTTATGTCACAAAGAGAGTAGTACCTATTGCATAATTAATTTACCGCAATTATGTAATATCTTGCATAATTTTAATAGTAAAGTTGCGTACTACTTTATGTTATTACTGATTCTATTGAATAGTGTATTTCTATGATACAATTCCACTTCACTTGTGCTAGTTCTCTTTACTTTTTATTTATAAAATATTACCTTTGCGTTCAAGGAAAAAATTATTAAAACAAAACCAGACAATGAGTTTTTACAGACTTGCGTGAACGTAATGAACTGTAGTAGGCAATGGCCGTAAAATAATAGAAGTAAAACAGGCTGCATATGAATAAACTTAAAACTTCAGTGCTCGTTTTGTAAAAGCTCCCTAAGAAAAAGGTGCAAGTTATTCTTCTAAATTGCAATTCTATGTCAAATGTTCTTCGTGAAAATATTTAATTTATTACAAATATAGCTTAATATTTCATTAACGATTCCCAAGTTTGATTTTTAAATTGGTAGAGAATTTTTGAAAATGAAATATTAAAATATCTATTAAACGAATTAATTATACAGATTGAATCGTCAATACCAAAAGCTTAAAATCACCTTATTCTAAATTTTCCACCAACAAGCAAGTTTTTTCCATTTCTTTTACTGTTCTGTACTATTCTGTACTACTACTACTACTGTACTATTCTCATCGAGAGATGAGAATAGATTCACCCTGATGAATATGTGGACATGCTGTTGATCTGTGGTGAATATCGACATAATGGTAGACAAACTGAACAAATGTATTCTACTTGTTTTGCATATCGAATTGCTTCGTCCTATTGTACGTTTGTAAACGTCAAGCCGAAATTCTATTAACACGCTAGTTTTACTGCATTTAGTCCACATATGTATATCAATCATAAATATTGTTGATATTGGAATTAGGAGAGCGACTGTTAGTAGAATTCTTATAGATAATAAAAGACATGACAAATTCGATGCACATGCCACATAGCGTACGCATGCAATTTTACGTAATAATCTTATAATTACAATTATAAAAAAAATTACGCACTATATTCACCAGTGGACGGTTAAAATTGCGTAACCAGTGTGGAGTGGCGCGAATTTTTTTGAAATTTCGGTGCAAGGTTTCTACTAGTTACTAAAACAGGTGATTAAAAGGAAATGAAATATATATATATATATGTATACATACATATAGTATAGCAACTGTCACCTTGAAAACATTTAGTGCTCTTTACGTTTTTGAGATATTTGCATCTAAAGAGTGGCAACTTCACGCTACTACCACACTCTAAAAATTTCAAACTTGGACTATTCCAACGTTTTGTGCTCGTTTTGTACTTGTGGTGGAAAGAGAATACTTTGTGCTCTCCGCGTTTTCGAGATATTCTACTTAAAAGAGTGGAGGTTGTGAGGTTGAGACAAAGTACACTTTCTTTGTTTGCAACATAAAGTACGAAACCTTGGCATAGTCAAGCTTTGAAATTTCGAAAGCATGGTAGCAAACTTCACGGACGCGATCGAAAGCCCCATAACGCTCGAAATATCTCCGGCTATGTGGTATCCATATGCCAGCATTAATAATAAATGCAACCTGTACAGGTAGCCTGCACGTTCACCAGATTTGTTACCTTTAGATTTTTTGTACTGGAATACTTTGAAAACATTACATAACAAAAATAAAATATTGAAATAAAAATTTTGTTTTCTTTGTTTCCCGAAACAGACGAATTGATACTTTTAAATACTATATGTTTGAAATAAACCTAAGAATTACGTATGACCTTATTCGTAAGCAACCAAAATTTTACAAAAAATAAGAAGTGTAATTTGAAAAAGTGATGGGAGCGAAGAGGAGGGGGAGGAGACAAGGAGAGCATGTTTGGTAACAGAATTTTATGCACAGTATCGTCATCATTTCAAGGATTTTATTACAAATTCTTATCGGCATTAGATTAGTGTTTACTCTACTACTAGATGTGACACCCTGTGCAACTGCAGGGAGAGAATAATTACCGAATAATTAGAGTAACTCAACTATAACCTAATTGTATTCTTCATGATGTTTTATACATGAATTTTATTTCAAGGCAGTTGCTGTAGAGTGACTCAGTTAATGGGTATCCATAACTATTATGTACGTAGGTACCAGTAATAATTATACAAATAACAAACAATTAAATAATTATAATAACTACGCTTTATGTATATGTATGTTCGATAGAATTACACGTACTCATACATATTAAAAGGATTTCTTACATTTCAAAGATAAATAGCAACATTTTCAAAAATAGCAATAAATATAACATAATTCACTTACTAGGTAATCGCTATTGTATACACTGTACACTATCATTAGTAAGGCAATAAATGGTTCGTTATTTATTCTTTAATAACTTTTAAAATAGCTATCGACTGTAGTTGCGTGTAATTCTCGAAGTAAATTGATGTAAGAGTCTGTCTTATTAACAATTACTAATTACGTGAATTTTTCTCCTATTCTTTTTATTTACATCTAGTAGTACTGTTACGAAAATTGTCATTTTCATCTTTCATCTTAAAATGGATAACCAAAAATTATATGTCCAAATTTTCTTGTTCCGCTAAATTCACTCACATGCAGCTATTTCCACATTATTATGCTACTTGCAAATGTTAATACATACATTTTTAAAAGGCTAAAATAGTTTTTTGATTCTTTTATTGTAATAATAATGCACAACCACATGTTGGTTTCTTGACATGCGTTATTTATTGTCATTGAAAAGTTTTCCTTCTGCAATAGCGGGTGCCTGTCTCAGGTTTTGTCTTGTATATTTCAGTGTTTTTATCCTTTACTAATTATTATTATCTAGGATTGGTCATAAAGATTAGTAAGAATGCAATTTTTTATGAAAATGTCGCCTGCAAATTAAAAATTTTGTGCAATGATCTAACATACTTAGCATTTCGATGTCTAGATGGACCACTTTTGGATAAATGATAATTGTAAAACTACACGAATAAAGTACAGCTTCTTTTTCCACAATAGTCGTAAGTGTACTTTCTTTCCATAATTTTCAATTTGACTCATCATCTCCAGAAGATGCCAGAGTTATAGTCTAATGTCGCGTTTGCTTTAAATGAGAATAATTCTGTATTCTGCATTCTTAATTCTGGCATTCTTATTAGACGATAGGTCGTTTAATGTGGAAGGATTACCTCTACACCTCTACACCTCTAACTTTGTCTTCCTGTATCCGGAACCGCCTTTTTGGCATTAGTTCAGATAGCACGATCAGTTTCTCTCCGTCCTTAGCTTTCTACGTCTGCCTTCTATATTACCTGTACTTCAAGGAGTTGTTCGTTGTTCCCCTGCGCGCTAAAGCCCTCTTTCGATCTTTTCTCTATCCGACAGGATTTTCTTAATGAATCTACGTACCTTATTCCAGTTAACTTTAGATTCCGTCATGATGTTAATTATGTTGGCAATCGTAACATCCTGGCTTAGATCGGGCCACAGTTGCTCTCTGTCTTCTTCCCACCTTCAGCAGATTAATATTGCATGCTCCGACTTATCAGTTGAATTACAATACACACAGAGATCTTCGTTTGTTATCTTGAACCTTTTGGTGTACGCCCGGAAGCGCCCGTGACTTGATAAAATTTGTGATAGATGGTAATCCGCCATTCTGTGCCTACACTTGACGCACTTCACCAGGTCAGGGATAAGGCTCCTGGTCCATACTGCTCTCTACCTTTCCTGCTTCCATATCTCCTGCCTTTTAACTAATGTAAGGCCCTTTACAACTCCCTTATCGACAATCTACTGTGACTGCTTTAGATGAAATATAGTCCTTTGTTCTTCTAGTAGCAACGTAATTGGTGGGATTCACGCTATGACTTGAATACCAGCCGTAGAGATGGTGCGATATCCGCTAGCAGCCCTTAGTAGAGACCTTCTTTGTAAGCCTTCAATCTTTTGTACCACACCATAAAGAACTCTCTCTTCCTGCTATTTTATTATTTCTAAGTGTACAAGAACATATGCTATATGAATATAAAAAATAAACGATGAACCAGTTTTATATTGATTTTCTATGCAGGGTATGTCACGACGAGATTTGATTAAAAGAATATAAGGAACTATATAATTAATCATTGCGTTTTTGCAAGTAATCATTTTGTGCTACATGTTTTTAATTTTAAATAACTTTACATTTCGTCTTCTTCCGATTACATAGGAAATGTGTATCAATGTACCTATTTCAAATAAAACTATCTAATTTGTTTTAAATATTTTGTATTGCCAAAAGAAATCAAGAATGAATATTGCCTCTAAAAATAGCACTTTTTGATTTTTGTAAAAAAATTCAAGTCGCGGCCTATTCTAAAGAAGTGCATGTACAAATTTAAAATTTTAGGTAATTATTTATAAAATTGTGTTGTCAAGTGCAGTATTATAAACTTTATAAAACAATACCGCGTGTTCAAAAAAATTCCATACTTGCAGAAAATATCAATAGTGTATTATTTTCAAAAAACAACTAATATTTTTTCTATTACATGGTATGTTTTAAATTAAGCAAAGTATAGATTTAATTCCTTTTAAAATCAAAGCTTTACACTTATTTTGAAAGATGCAATAAATTTTATTTTAAAAATCGTTAGTCTATGAACGTTAACATAAACAAATCAAAATAAATGAAACTGCAATTACTTAATAGTACGTAATTAGTAACATTTTTAATATAGTTGCAGTTTAGTTCATGAGTGAGCAGAACAACATGGCATTACGCACTTCAAATACCATTGCGAGTCCAGCTGTCACAAGTCGTGACCATCATTGAATAGCTAGAAATGTCGGAGTTTGGAACTAATAACAAAGATTATTAATAATTACTTACGATGAATATTACGATAGTCGACGGAACCTGTCGAGTATAAGCAGAAAAAATATCAGATTCTCTCAATAATTACCAGAAGGGTCTTATGCAATTTAACAAAATGCATTTGCTCGTAAAGAAAACTGAAATTCTTGCAGAACTTGGAAGCTCAAGTGTTGCTCCTGTTTTCCTGTTTTAGTTAAAACTTTCTATTTAAAGCAATTATTCACTTTTTTATCTCTTATTATTTTTCTTTTAATTCCTGATTTATTTCCACTTAGAGGTCAATAAAACAATAAATAATTAAATACCAATTTATTCCATAACATATAATAATACGTTTTCGTTAAATAACTTCTTCAGTGGAAGAAATTGACATTTAATATGTGTCAAATTACTAATAATATAAATATAAATTGCCATGCCTATCAACAAAAAATAGATTGATATACGAATAATTCAAATCATTTCAATTTCTAATGTTGTATTAAATCATTATTCCTTCATTATTACTTGTGAATATAATTAAAATTCGATATATCAATGAATTCTTTGTTTTTTAGATAATTTTGTTGATAGGCATGGCAATTTATATTTATATTATTAGTAATTTGACACATATTAAATGTCAATTTCTTCCACTGAAGAAGTTATTTAACGAAAACGTATTATTATATGTTATGGAATAAATTGGTATTTAATTATTTATTGTTTTATTGACCTCTAAGTGGAAATAAATCAGGAATTAAAAGATAAGTACATAAAGGTCAAAAAATACATATATTATTATTTTTAAGAAAATTCCACAATTACGATAAGTTTCTGGTATATAGACCGAAGGAAATAACGAACTAATACATAATAATATTGAACGGTACGTCAGGACCTATTTTTCAGCACACATAGGTTTAGCTGATTATTTTCTCGACGCAGGCCACTAAATTTGCTTTTATCAAACATTTTTTATAAGCAAGTCGCTATATTATTTTCCTTCATAAAGTAAGAGCAGCGATCGAGATACAGAGACATCTCCAGAGTTTCAATCGTAATGACGGTTAGCTACTTCCCATTAGGTGGAAACTCATCGTTTCCGTTTCAATAGCCAGTTCTTAGTGATCCATTTCCTGGCACAGTCGTATACATACCTCTAAATGCCGGGTTTTGGTTCTTAAAAGGTTTTCATCACTTTTATGCTCGTAAAGAAGCCACTTCCATTAGTGGTGCAACTTTGAGTTAGTAGATTTTGTGTGCTTTGTATTAAATAATTAATTAAATAATTTGTATTTTGTTTATTTTTTAATGTATTACTTATATTATACTATTATAATAATAAAGAATTAATTAGTGAGATACTAGGAATCAAAATTGTAGGCTAGTGAATGAAGAATAGATTACTTAAATCACGTTTCAACGCTTAAAATGAGATACAAAAGTAGTTAATTTAAATGTTTTCTTTATTTTACAATTTGTGCATATTTGAGCACTCAAATTAAAAATATACCATACTTTAATTTTCATTAGTGTTATATCAATAATGCCATATCCAAGGCTATTTTTCTGTATAACTTTATATACTTGTGTTTTAGCAGTTGAATTTTAAGGATAAACTTATAATAATGTTACTTCTTATCTGTTTGCGTAAAAGGAATAGAAATGCCGGTAAAAAGGTAAAAGCACAAAGAAGTAATATATCTATATTATGATCTGTAAGTACTCATCTTTCAACTCCTGAAGTATTTCCACTTTTAGGTCAATTAAACATTAATTAACTAAATACCAATACTTCAGGAATTTAAATGTAAGCAGAAAGAAGAAATATTTTTTAGTAGTGAAACATTAGCTGTGTTATATTTTGTTCCTAACTTAAAATAACTTGTTGATAGCATAGACATTTTTTATTAAAGTAAAATAAAAATATCTATAACTCATCCTTAAGTTTCTCATAATTATGATTCTCTTTTAATAATAATTTACTCCAAAAACTTTGTGCTCCTAGATCTTCGTCTGTGACCATATACATCTCTCCAGGACTCTTAATATAAAGATAGTCCAATGCGTTATCATGCTGTACTGGTGTCCATTCTATATTTGATATTTTCGGTTCACTAAAATGAAAATGTTGGTACTTTTAGTAATTGTATAAAATAATAAAAAATAAATAAAGTAACTCAATGAACATAATGAACTCATTAATAGTAGGGGACAATGTTGTAATGTGTAAAATTCGTTGAGGATGAAGGATCTCATTATTTTTATCTGTGTAAGGATAGTATCTAAGTGCTTGCGTTAACTACTCTGTGTAATCAATATTTTAAATTTAAGCTATAAAATTAGACATTCTTTTCTATTTCTCATGATTTTTTAAATAAAATTAACAGTTACATTAGAAATAGTGAAAATATAAATTAATAAAGATATGTATGATCCGATATGTAAATTTTCTATTGTGGTCATAAAATGGAATTTATTCAAAATATAATTACTACATGACCTATAGGAACACAAACTAATATTACATAATTCCACAAGAAAGTAACGAAGTACGTTTATCTGGTATGAAGCTTTCCATGCCCAAATTTTATGGTTGATAAACTATGATAATCACTATTTTAATAAGAAATTATTAGAGTGTATACACAAAATACAATGGAAAAACCAATAAACAAATTTCCACCGAGTATAAATAATTAAATATCGAATTAAATGTTCATCCCAAATTAACATCAGAATGAACCTACATTGTGCTCAAGTCTGGTGTTTTATTTGTTTCCCATAGTAAATTAAATAAACAAATCAACCAGAAAAAATCGTTTTCAAATATTCGGTCTTCTGTTTCAGTACAACATTGAATATTTGGAGAAACAAATGTTGCCCCTCCATTTCCGTATACACACGTCTATAGACTAGATTTCAAAATTTAAATATCTAATCCATTGTGAATTTTAAACAGCATAATAATATTTATTATTTGTAGTCCTTTTACTGCAAAATATTGTCAACATAGAAAAAAATATATTGCAAAATCTAGATATTTTTTTGTTATTTTTTGCATTTGAACACATTGTAGCCATCTTGTGCCAGCTCTTCGTGTAATTTCAAGTAAGGGTGGAATTAATCTTACCAAATACCTAATTTTTATAGTTGATGAGACAAATAAATGCAATTTTTGATATCGCAGATTTTCACAAATTAGTACCTACAGTATTTTTTCTGACATGATGATGGTGATGATGATATATTCTGGGAGAGTGCCATAATTGCCTCTTAACGAATACATTTTATGTTACGCATTATGTATTTCTCCGCAACCTACAGAAAAGACCTTTGAAAGATATGAAAACAATTTGGTGCAACAGGAAACTATATCCATTCAAAAAGAAAACAATCCAAAGATTACGCACGAATAAGAATTGAGAATAGATTGTAGACCATGTTTGTATGTATCTATGGTGTCACTTTCACTAACTAGGACAGTAATAGCTAAATAGCAGCTAATAGTAATAGCAGTAATAGCTAAAGTATTACTGCTCATGCAACTATTAACTTCCTTGAATCAATTTTTTTACCAATTCATTTTGGCTTGAAATTGATTTCACTATACCTGTCACATTCTTTCATCATGAATATATTGATGTGATATTTGTTTATGACTTTTCTAATGCAAGTTCAAATCTTGCAGTTGCCGAGTACTAGCGTCGATTTTCGAATCGTGTCAGACAGAAAGGTTGTCCAACAAGTTTTTACCGCTTTCGAAGTATCGGGTATGTTTCCTAGTACGAGAATTGTATCTAAACGGGAATCTTGACATGGTGTCGAACAAGAAAAGACTATCCTTAACGCCGTAGAAAATTATGTAAGCATAAGCACAAGGTAATTTGCAGATACGTTTCAAATTATACAATTGTGTGCTTGGAGAAACCTTCATATTAACTGTTTACATCCATTTCATTTACCAGTTCAACATTTGAAAGATGGTGACTTTTACAATTCTGATGCAACTGGATAAATGAAAATCGAAGATTGTTCTGTTCACTGACGAAACATAATTCCTTGTATGGTATTATAATCTTCACAATGAACACCGATGGTTCGACAAAAATTTGAATGCTATTATATTTAACATTAATGTATGGTGTGATATGTTAAATCGGTCAATTAATCGGTCTGTTCATATTTGATGGACAAGAATACTTAAATTTTCTACAAAATCTATTAGAAGATATATCTGTTAATGTACGAAAGAAATTACTTACAACATGATGGAGCCCCTGCATACTACAGTCTACAAGTAAGAAATTAAGAAATTTTTGAACGACATATTTAACCAAACCAGTGGATTGATAGCTAGATCGGTCAAACCTTAAGCTTCTGAATTATAGTCTTTGGAAGTCGTTTAAATCTATAGTATACGCTACTAAAGTAACTAAAGTAGACACTACAGATGTATTACTAGACCGTATAATGAATGCAGCAGTAAGTTGAAGAAAGAGACCAGCAATTAATCACAGAGCTGACTTATGATTAGAAGCAAATGGTGAATTATTTTTGAAAATTTTGTTGATAAACCTAACTAGTAACATATTTATGGGAACTTTAAATGTTTATTTTGGGTCCCTGAATGCGTTATTTACCGAAACTATTAACATATGCTCCTAAATCAGCCTGTATTTTATATCAATCTCTAACGAGAGGACTAGTGGGAACATGACAAAAATCAATCAATTCACAATTAATCAACAATAATAATAAACAAGTAATTGTGTATAAGTTTAATGTCCCTTTGGTTTGATATTAATACAAAATATGGCTTTTGAATATGTAATGGATATGGTTCAAGTTTATTTGAGTGTTATAAAGGACCATGTTATTGCAATAACACAAAACCATATTTTAATAAAAAACAAGAAAGCAAGAAAAGTTACTTATAAATATGAAAAATAAAGACAATAAAACAAGCACTTTTTATTGATTTATTTAAAAAAAAAGTAAATGAAAGAATGAAAACACTATTCTACAAATATTCCTCGAATTGGCACCATTTTGACCACTCCATAGTCTGTAACTCTGTACTACAGAAATAACTGCATTTAATATATTGCTAAGTGATATTTATAGTATTGTGCCAATGATGGAGCAATTGGTGTATCATAATTTTGGTGATTTTCTTTTTCTTTAAATAATACAGTTGAATAGACAGTAACCATAGTAACTGATTAATAAAGACGTTATGACTGTGTAACTGTAAATTAACTGTATCTGATGATCTACTGTGAGTTACGTCTCATACAAATTTGCAGAAATTGTTATTTTCTCGCATTTTTCCTTATTTAAGGGTGTTTTTTTCATGATCAGAGGAGTTAAGAAAATTCTTTACATAAAAATTTAAAAAATATATACCGTACAATTTCAGAAAAAAAGTTGACTCACGTTTTATGTAAATTATATGTGACAAAAACATAATTTGCATTGCTGTATGTTGCCTTTCCGAAACCGTTTAATTTGATATAATAGTATATCAGTTTTATTTTGTGTATACGCTCTATAGTACTACATTCCTTATTAAAATAATAATTTTCAAAGTTTGCCATTATTTATCTCGTAAGCTATAAGTAAAGTATAGGACGTGTCATATCAGATAAAAATGCTTATAATTCTATACAAGAAAATTTTATCATATACGCGTATTGCGTTTAAAAAATAGATATTTTTCATTCAACCAATCTAAAAGCGAATACAATACAAAGTGTTCTATTAAAAAAAAACAACTTTGCTTCTTTACATGCTCTTGGAGTACCTAGTACAGGTCTATATAATCAGGGTTTTTAGATATTTTCAGTAAATTCCATTTTGTGACCACAATGGAAAAGGCACAGATAGATTGTAGACCATATACATACATACATATGTATGTATATATTTACCTGTTTCGAATAAAATTTAAAAGGAACTCCAGGAATATGGACTTCATATCCTCGTCAGTTTTGGATAATTTTCCACTAGTTAAGGCGTAATAGTGCAAGTAGTACAAAATATCATCAGCATGGCTAGTTCCTATAAAGACAAAACAGTTATTTACTTTCGAGGACTAGATCATTAAATTTGCACAGCTACCTAAATCATCTGTTCGTCCAGTAAATAATTCAGAAAAACTGCGTTCTCCTCGATATGCTATTAGATAGAAGTACACTGGTGATTTGTTTGCTTTCGCTTGTAGTTTGGCCGATATACCTGCATCTGCTTTAAAGTGTCTATCACCCAATAACTGAAATAAATGAATGAATGTCGTAATAATTAATCAAAATAAGTTATGTGAATGTAAAAGAAATACTTACTGTTATAAAATCATGCAGGTTAATAGATTCTTTGAAATAGTGGCTTCTAATTTTGTCCGTTATGGATGATTTCTGTCCATCGCTAATCGTATAATTATAATCCAAAACATGTGGTGCGATTTTGTGGAAATCTTGTTCAAGAACACTTAGTTCATCGGTAAAATCTGAATTAAACAAGAACATTTACAGTGACAATAAAATTATTAGTAATAATAACGGATGATACATGCTTTCTAATCAGCAGACGTAATAATTATTCTGTAATTATTTTTCTAAATTTTGAAAATGAAACAGTACAGCTTTCAGCATGCTAGTATATCTGAAAATATTAGATTTTTAATAAAGTAAAATAAAAATAGTAAAATAAAAACAGTAAAATAAAATTTACTTTTAGCTATATGACTCTCTTTCGTTTTTTTTTATCAATCTGAAACAGGCATATAATAATCGTTCATTTTATAAAGTATTTTAGAAAAAAAAACAAGTTGTTTAATCGTTAAACTTTTCATTGTGAAGTTACAAATGATCTCGTTATTCTAGTTGATATCTTAATAGATGAAGGACAAATATTACTTACATGCCCCGGGAAATATGCCTTCCCTTTCAGTTACTGATGTTATCCAAGGAATATCAGCGACTTGACGATTGACTAACATTTTATAAGGATGTTCCGTTATAAATGCTCCATCATGTTTCTTTTCAATTACAGGGCCAAATGGAGAGAACGGCAAAACATCGTAGCCGAAAAAATGTTTAACAGCTTCTGTAATACTGTAAGCTGATCTACTTCTCAAGCAATGTATTAAATTCGCGGATATATCTACTGGGCAACCAACTGATATTGCCAAATGTTTAGCTTTATCTAAAGATGCTTCTTGAAATGCCCATGGACTTAAAGCAGTTCCACTTTGTGAATATCCTCTATGAAAAAGGCCTAAGTAGTAAAAAAACCGATTAATATAATAGCGATGACTTTTTTAATTACACCTACCTTTAGATGATGGTGAGAAATAATGATAATGAACGCTAGCTCCACCTGCTGACATTCCTGTAAGTGTGACAGAATTAGGATTTCCACCAAAGTACTTAATATTGCTACGAATCCATTTAAGTGCTTGAACTTGATCTTTCAAACCATTATTACCAGGTTGAATTTCATCTTCCGTACTTAAGAAACCTTTAAAGTAAATCAAAAATTAAAGTAAACAAACATCTGGTTAAATCGAATTCACGTATTTTATTCATACCGAAAGGGCCTAATCTATAGTTTATTGTAACTAAAATAACTTCTTCGTCCATTAAGTATTCTGGGCCTGCATAAAAGTGTCCGCTTCCTAGCATAAACGCACCACCGTGAATATGCACAATAACATCTAAATTGTCTGTGTGGCTTAGTTCTTCTCTTGGTACATAAACATTTAGATACAAACAGTCTTCTTCGCCTAGAAATTGACAAAAGATGCTAATATTTTCACAGTTGAAAATTTAGGACGTGGTATACCAGAAACTCCAAGTGCTTTCACTCCTATAAATGATTGAATACACATGTAGTTTGTATCAGCTCTCCATATTCCAGTCCAATTATAAGGCTCCTTTGGTGGCTATTAAAAAATATCTGTATTGGTCTAGTTTATGATTAGGACAAGTATGTATGTTCACATATAAGCAACATGTATAATTTACTACAATTATTATATTCTTACCTCAAATCGTAATTCACCAACTGGAGGTCTCGCATATGGCACTCCATCGAATGCAGAGAATTTTCTGCCATTGTAAGATGTTTTGTACGTTCCTTGTAACAGACCCGTTGATATTTCAAGTGTCGGGAAAGAATTATCTGCAAAAATTCCTGAAACACGAATATGTACACTAAATTAATTTCAAGTAACTTTCTATACCAATTTTCATTGGTTTGCAAGATCAACATACCATTCGTCTGCTGTGCTGACATTTTTGTAAATCGACGTGCTTTCTAAATTTGTAGTTATATTTCAAATATGAAGATATGTTAACGTGATGGACATAACGTAGGCTGGTAAATCAAATAAAATCTGTTGATTAATTTCGCAGAAACGTCCTTAACTTATAGCAGTATCAGTCAATACGGAATTTACAAAAGATGAGCTAATTCATATGATCTATATTTAGGAAGAATGTGAACGAAATCCATTGCTTGCATTGCGGATTTATCAAATACATTATCCAGATATAAGATATCCAAAACCTTTGTCTTTTGAAAGGCTTCGGGACCGATTTGAAGCAACTGGGCATGGAATATAAAAAGAAAAAACGTGTCAAACCGGTTAGAAATGAAAGTAATCAATTTGCAGTACTTGCTATAGCAGTCAAGGATGCCTATACCACTACAACAAAAATGGAACCACAGTTAGACATAAGCCATATATCAGCCTCACAGAGTTTACGTCAACACAAATTTCATGGCTACCATAGACATTATTTGGTAGAACTGTTTGGGAATGATTTTGAAAGCAGCCTTTCGACTTGCCGACAACTTTCCATAAAATCGGTTAGGTTAATAGACACAATTTTTATATTGTGATCGGGAAAATCCTTATTTTATAAAAACTGTGGAATATCAATGATTATATGGGGAAGAGTAATAAGCAATCGGTTACTTGGTGCATATTTCTTTCAACGGTCAACGGGGAAAATTATCTGACTTTTCTAAGGAATGAATTAGAATATTTCCTGGACACCCTTCCTCTTAATATGATTTGTGGGTGCAGCAAGATGGTACACATTTCTCTAGGAATGTACGAAATCATCTGAATAATGCATTTCCCGAGAAATCGATTGGCAGAGGGGGTGTAGTGAATTGGCCACCAAGATCACCCGATCGCACCAAATGCGGTCTTTTCCTTTGGGGATACATAAAAGAGCAAGTTTGCCTAGCAACCCTAGCAACACGAGAGCGTATATGGGTAGCATTGATGCAAAGTATTGATGACCGTATGCTGCACAAGGGTTCCCGATCATTTATGAAAAGGGTAGAAACGCGCATCAATCAAAATGGTGGATATATTGAACATATTGTGTAAAATATTTAATTTATTAGTTACCTATTTGCAATTTTCTATTTTCATCAGTCACCGCGTATATTTTATTCTTCTTTTAAATAAACGATTTTTGAAAAGTAATTTCAAAAGCCTTTCTTTAATTATGTGAATGTAGTAGAATGAATATTTTGTAGGTTTTTATCATAATATCATTAGTGTTGATATTTTCTCTCCAAAACGATTACTTTAAATACATACATGGTTGATTCAAACTAATTGATAATTAAATTTTGGTTTCAACTCAAAAGTATAGGGTTTCAATTACGAAAAAATAAAGTTTTTCACATTTCAATAAAATTGTTTCAGAAAAGACACTGATTTCTAGAACACTCCGTGTAACGTATTTAAGTCTTGATCTACAT
This sequence comes from Holotrichia oblita, assembly GCA_023690525.1. NCBI lineage: Eukaryota > Metazoa > Arthropoda > Insecta > Coleoptera > Scarabaeidae > Holotrichia > Holotrichia oblita. Next base: position 34,764,120 of record CM043021.1, on the reverse strand, counting down.
ATTGTTATCATACAAGATACTTTTAGTGTTCCGTAAAGTTTTACGATGTTAAATTTTTCCATTATCGAAATAATGGCATTTCTCTAAAGATAGAGAAATGTCAACATTTTCAAGCAAATGTAAATATGTATCTTGCAAACCAATGAAAACAGGTGAATATTCTGTATAAAGTTGCATTAAATTTCCTTATGCAATTTAAAATTTTATATTTAAATATTTGCTTTATTTGTGTGACAAGGGAGATATTGAAGAATATAAATATTTATAATTTAAGATTCTTGTTATATATTAAAGGTTATTTTGACTTAAATTATAACACTAGTCCAGTCACTAAAATATTTGTTGTTCTATCTGCATTTTAATAATTATTAGGAGTCATTACTAGAAATTTTTCGATTAATGTATTTGGGATAATTTCTGAAATTATGTTCAGTCTACAAATTTGAATTTAGTAAATAAAGGTTTTTCATTAAATCGAATTTAGTTTCTGTTATGAAGCTTACCAGTTTGATAATCTTATAAATTGAATTCCCGTAAGACAAAATCTTTATTTACTACATACAAACTCACTACTTCATACAACTATTACAGTAAAAATACTCTCACTGTATATAATAAAAAAATAACTAAACTAATGTAATTATTACATCTAAGAATTTTAATAAGATCTACCTGCAGTAAAAATTAAACTTGCTAGGAACCTTACGTGGAACGGCATGGCTGTTTGTGGCGGATAACTAAAGTACATATATGAAATGTATCTTATATGTAATTATAACTTTAATATTATGAACCACTTCACCTGATATATGAATATTGCAATAGTTGAGATATGTTATTATATCATAGATTGATAATTTTACTTTTAATCAAATTCCGTACATATCAATTATTTGAAAAAATGACATGACTTATTATAGATTAATCTTTATGTAAACACTAAAGTGTTTGTATAATCATGAGTGATAGTGATGTTATCGTATTCAAGAAAGTCACTGTCTTTAAACATATAGCATAGCATTCAATCGCATCTGTTATTATTAATGATGTAACTAATCATTAAATATAAGACACAGTATTTATTTATAACATTACCATAAACTTGTATGAAAAATAATGTATTATCTAGTAGTTTGTTTCATTCTCACTTATATTATGCTTTAATTAGTAGACTGAAATTTCTGTTAGGATACTACCATCGTAGGTTTCTTAAATTAAAAAATCATTGTTACGTATATTTTATGATTTTAGTAAGTATTTATTTTTTCTTACTATACATAATTCCACTTATACATGGCGTATCAGAATATTCAGAATATCAGAAGATCGACAAACTGTCAGGGTAAAATCTATATTAAAAAATGAGAGAAAGTCTTAATAAACATGTAGCCAAAAACGCTTACATTCCTAAATATTCCTTAATATAAGATATTAGAAATTAGTACAAATACAACATTTAATCGATCCATGTTATAAAAAGGGCTGAAAATGTTTACTTACTGTTTTCTCAACACATAAGTTATATCGTTTTAACAGCGAATTGCGTACATGTACGAAGACTAAAATTAGTTGGCTCAGGAAAATTACGTAAAACTAGTACTTGCAGTTTTTGAATGTGGAAAGAGTGCTCGTGTAGAATTCGCCATACCAAAAAAGCTTTGTTGTGTAATAACCCGAGTACTAATTCTCGAATTATTACCAACAATATCTAATACTCATGCAATAGTGCACCTATATGCACTATTGAACACTTGTTTTTAGTTTCTAACTTCTCTCGGTTCTACGTGCGACTGTTCGAGGTAGTGGTGCTTTTACTAGGCTATCGCCTCGCTATTGCACACGTCGTCTCACTATGCTCCGAATAGAATCGACAATTATCACCGCCCACCTTGCTAACCATCTTCAGTTGATATCTCAGAGAGTCATAGCCAGTGAATAAAAGCGTGATGGTGCTGAGGTCTCTTCTATTGAGCTTCAGCAGAGATTTAGCCTCATTGACTGAAAAATAAATAAACTTGTTTTGATTGTCTTAGTTTTGAGGTGTTAGACAAGGACCAAATTTTTTGTTCACTTTCCCACTGTTGGATATGAGCTCTTATATGGCTTTTGGTGAGACCACAAAATGGATCTGGTTCAATAAATAGAAACGCCTTTCTTTGCAATACCAACCGCAGTTTCGTTGCTCTCACTTCTCCACTGACCCGCTACCCACATCAGTGTAACTGTATTTCTTTGGGCCAGAGCATTGAGAGTGAGTAGACAATTTCAGGTTAACTCGGATTTAAAGATGTAGGCTCTTAGAGCCTTTAGTGCTGAGTGGCTGTTTGGGAAAAGATATATACGTGTACCTTGACATTCCTGGGCACATTGTTGGATGGCATATACTTCTGCCTGAAAAACGGAACCTTAGTTATATGTTAGGTTAGCCAGACCGTCTAATTGTTCTAATATTCAGAGATAGCCTCTCCTGACTTGAAAGTTATGTTTCATTCCAATCTAATGGTACCCCCATCATTGCTTTGCTCTTCACCTACAGGTACAAGGGAATCACGATAATTTTCTAGACAGTCTGACATAAAGTATAATTTCCAAGAAATAAAATACTACTGCTTAGTAAATTTTAATAATTATTATTTTCTTTTAAACGGAGCGTGTTCCAAAAACTACGTGCCCCTAAATCTTCATCTGTTGTCATGCGTATATCCTTAACTTTTAATATAAAGATAATGTAATACTTTATCATTTTGCACTGGTGTCCAATCCGTATCTTTTAGTTTAGGTTCACTAAAATAAAAGATTATATGTATTTGTTGGGTACCTATAATTCAGTCCAAAATAATTGAAAATTGCAATTTTTTCTAAATATGTTTCTATTGGTTAAAAACGCTATTTTTATTTGGTAAATAACCTGTATCATCATAAACTTATTTGTTCAATAAAATAGAACTTTTTTGTTTATTTTAATATCTATAAAGAATTGCAATTTTCAATTAATTGGAATACATATCTCAAATTTTGCAATGAACCTAAAATTAAATTATAAGCAACTTTTTTTGCTATCTTTAATTTTTTGAAATTGCCGCCATAATGGTGATCACATTACATATGTTAAAATCGATATTTAGGTTTTCCAATATGCAGAACCGATCCCCTATAAAATATTTTTTGTGACTCTGATAATAAAAATGTTTCCCATATGTTGCAAACTTTATGGCCCAAACTTTATATAGTGAAGTCCTAGAGTATTCCTCGCTCCTTTTTATCTTTTAACGGAAAGTGGTATAACTCTGGGACAAAATATCTCTTTTCTCTATTTTTGCTGAGCTACAAAGTAACTTCATAACACAGTAACATAGAACAGAAGTGATTGTATAACGAGTCTTCTATAGAGATAGGAAATGTTAGTATAAAGAATTAATATATATATTTTCTGATCTTTATGTACTATAATAAATAAATAAATCAGGAATTAAAAGATAAGTATAAAGAATATATTGCAAATAGTACTTTTTTGTTTTCATTTCGATATAAATTATTAATATTGTAGTCTTTGCATGTAGACCATATGTATGTTATCTCTAGTTAGACGTTTTAACTCACTTATTTCTCTCGTCATTCTAAGATATCTTACGTGTTTCGAGTTCCTAAAATTTATATTATTCATACAAAGTTATGTGATACATTCTTTATATTCACATTGACGTTCTGGGAGGTTTTTAATTTCTTACACTATATATAGTTTTCTGGTAGTTGTCAAAACATAGACAGACGCTTGTGTAGGGTATCAGTGAACGGACATTAAGTATATACTTGTGTAAGCCAGAGCATGTTTTTTTTAGAATCACTGACCTCCATTTTGGATATCAATGTGCATTCTTTTTATTTTGATATATCGTGGTTCCAATAAACCAGTACAGTATGATAGATATGCGTATCTACATAAGTATATCTACCATACATCGCTGCAATATCTGACAGATTAAATAAATCGTTGGTTAAGAAAGAATATTACAACACTGTTTAATACTATCGAGAAGATACAGCAGTTGCTCCCATCGAATAAAGATTATTTGCCTAGGCTACACACCAAAGGCATATACGAACTTGTATGCAACTGCGAAAAGAGTTACATTAGACAGACAGGAACGAATATCCAGTGCAGAATTAAGAAACATGCACGAGATGTAAGGAAAGAACTGCAGTAGCTGGACACCTATTTCAATATGAGGACCGTCGCATTAATTATGACAACGTTAAAGTCTTAGCCAAAACTACGCAGTACCATCAGAAATCGATACGGGAATCACTGGAAATGATAAAGAATCCAAGTAACTTCAACCGTGAATATGGATACAACTTGAGCAAAACCTGACGATTATCTTTATAAGATCGTCCACGTAACAAAAATACCGAAACGGATGCAGTTCATCGAACTGTAACGAATCAGCAAAGCGAAGAAGAAATAAGGTATACAACGAGGAACAGAAGACAGCATGATCAACGAAACGTCAAGTGTAAACTTATCTACGCGACAACACCTGGAAGATTTCCACACAGTAAACGACGGTCGTGAAAACCTACGCTCAACTATTAAATTCTAGCTAAATGCAAGTGTAATGGACTGATGAAAGATCAAAGATGGCAGAGAAGGAGTGTGTACCTATTAACACCGTAAAAATAAATGTCGAAATAAAAAGGTATATTGCACACTTGGACAAAATTCTAATTTTTATATTAGATATTATGGATATGTTTAAAATTCTGCAACATACAAAGCCGATATACATATGTGATTGTACTATCAAATGCAACGAAGAAATTATACGTTTAGAACTCCAATTTTGTAATATCAATATTAAATTAAATAGATAAGAAAAACCCTTATGAATCTATAAAAATTGGGCGACACTTTGAATCTATCTACAGGTTTTATTGTTTTAGATTTGTATTTCCAATAGACCACAACAAAATCTGTAGTTAGATTGAAATGTTCGCTTAATTTTCATAGATTTGTTAATTCGATGATTATCTATTTTAGTTTTCAGAAAACATTCTAAGCACCTAGTTTGCCAGAAACCGCTGGTCTATTATGGAAGAAGCTGTCATAGATAAATTCTCTTTAAAATTGCATACACTAGTCATAGTAATACTGCTGCTTTTTCAACTTCCCAAATCCCAGAATATAGACATAAGATAAATTTAGAAATATTCTTTCTGAAATCATTAATTGACAAATTCATTAAAAGTTACAAGAAGAAGAAACATAAAGTATAAATGAGCTGTACAATTAACGTTTAAAACTAATTGTAGATGCAGTATTAGCACTAGGTGGAAAGGTTTGACAAATTATTGGGGAGAGATCTCCTAAGACATATTAATAAATTCTAGAGCAATCGTGAGTCACCTTTTGCTCGCATATTTTCTTCTTAGATATGACTGGAACAATTTTATCATTAATCTAGTTCTATTCTAGCAAACAAGATAGCTGCATTTTTTGGTATCGCGGCAACATCTTTCAAACGGGAAAGAACGGCTTATACTAGTTTCTACTTGCCGTTAAATTGTACTGTATATGTTGCTGTAATATTAAAAAATCGGATCAAATATTTTAAAACTGCATGCAAAGATGGTTTGTATGATCTATTCTATTCAAACGAAATTTAAATCGAATTCCAAGAAAACGAAGATAATAAATTATATCTATGTACTTTGAAATACTTTCAGCATTGTAACTATTGTGACACATATCTCATTGTTCCAGTTTTCTGAATTAGATTGTATACTGTATGTCTCATAAAAGATGTACAACACCTATAAACATAAAATCGAGCTTCTTCTATTAAATAAATTGGTATTTTTTATGAAATATCCAAACTGTTTTCGATAAACTTATATGCTATAATGTAATATTAATTATGACGTATATCAGACTCAACAAACCATAACAATCATTAGCTATATACACGCACACTGTTCCAGCTCTAGATAATTTATTATTAGCTAAGGAAGGATAATGTAGGTAGTATAAAACATCATCGCCATGACTTGTTCCTATTAACAGTAAATTAATTACATCGTATAAAACTTTATAAAACTTTATACATTTACCCAAATCATTACTGTTTCCAGCATATAACTTTGAAACACTGCGTTCTCCACTATATGCATTTACATAAAAATACACGGGCGACTTATTTGCTTTGGCTTGAAATTTCGCAGACATATCAGAACTAACTTTGAAGTGTCACCAAGTAACTAAAATAACAAATTGTATTTAAATATTGACACAGAATAGATAATTAACAACAGAAGTACACAAAAACGTACAGTTATGAAGTCATGTAGATTGACAGATTTCTTGAAGTAATGGCTTCTAATTTTGTTGGTTACTGATCTCTTTTGTGCTTCATTAATAGTATAATTATAATCCAAAATATGCGGTGCAATAGAATTAAATTCTGATTCAAGAATGCTGAGCTGGTTGATATAATCTAAACAAAACAAGAATGTTGGCTGAAGGCTGCATTACAGGTATTTAACAATATTATGTTTAAATAAATTATTAGAAAAATTACAAGTTAGAAACAAGTATTCGCACCATTACAAAATGTGAGTGAAAAATGATTGTTAAGAGGACATAGGTATTTGCGTGATATTGTTATTCTTTCATTTATACCATAGTTGCGTTCCACCGTTGGTTCCATTATAATTAACATTTACTTACATGCTCCAGGAAACACTCCTTCCCTTTCTGTTACTGATGTGATCCATGGAATATCGGAAACTTGGCGATTAATTATCATTTTATACAGGTGTTCCGTAAGAAATGCACCTTCGTGCTTCTTTTCAACAACAGGTGCGAGTGGAGAAAATGGGATAACATCATTCCAAAAAAATGTTTAACAGCATCGGTTATGCTATAAGCTGATCTAGTTTTCAAGCAGTGAATTAATTCATGCGATGTACTGACTGGACAACCGACTAATGTTGCTAGACGCTTTGTCTCTTAATGTACAGTGCGGTATAATTAGAAACAGAGTGGTTGCGACTAGACGGAGATAATTATTTAGCGCTTCTACAAGGGCGCTTGCAGCTCTTGAGGACGCTATTTACCATTGGATATTCGCGCTAATTTATGGTGGCAACACGACGGTGCACTTGGGCACTATGCATTGCCAGTGAAAAATTTTCTTAATAATAATTATGGATTGGGAGTTGATTGGGTGTGTAGGACCTATAATCTGGCCGCCTAGATCCCCTGACATGACACCCTTAGACTTTTTTATGGGACTTTATCAAATGCAAAGCGTAGGAAGTAGAACCAACAACACCGGAAAACATGCAACAACGCATTCAAACTATCATTACGCAGATGGATGAAAATTTTATTTTGAGAGCAATATTATCGTTAAGGAGACGATTGAATGTGTGTAGTCAAAAACGAGGACATCATTGAGTCATTTTTATGATTTTTTGATTGTTTCGATTTTTGTTAAGTGTTTTAAGTATTTTATGTTTAAATAAATTTCTTCTAGACTATAGTTTATTTCTAGCATAATAGGTACTATGACGACTATGACGAGTAATATTCTGACTGATATAAAATCAAATTTTATACTTGTGTACTTCACTTTTCTGTTAATGAGTGTTATGATTTTCCTATTGTTTTCTTATTTGCATGCAGTGAAGATTTAGTAACAATAACTATAAATTCCTTTTTTCGCGGAAATTATGAGCTTCACAAAAAAATAACTTAGATTTTTTTTTATTCAGAATCAGGTGATCTTACAATCAAAATGAAAATATATGAGCCATTCCATTAAAAAAAATACACTTTTTATGACAACTTTAATATGGGACACGCTGTATAAGATTTTTATGCACAGATTTAAAGTATGTGTTGGTTGACATCACTTTTATTTAATAAAATTTTTATCAATTCTCAATACTAACAGTAATATATTTAATGGTAGCCACAGTTAGAGGTAAGATTTTAGCCACCCTGTATAATTTTTAGAAAACATCTTTATTTTAGTATTAGATGTATGGTTGTGTTAATGAAATAGTACAACTTGACACACGTAACTTAAATACGTACGCCGGGTACTTACTCATTCTAAATATTGATCTACATTTTTAAAAATTGTTAAATATCTCAGAAACTGTTGAGCCTAGATATAGGAAATATAACAGTAACTTGCCTTTATTTAGTCCGCGTCATCGAAATATGCAATAACATACATGGTGTTCCACTTAAATTTTGATAATTTTGCAAAAATATTTTAAATAGGTGTTACCGTTTCTTGTTTATCAACCGAGAAGAATGTGGTGCCCCACCTGTATATCTACTATTGACAACATATATTTTTTTGTTTTAACAATTCTTTTCTTTTCCCTCATCCCAAAAATTTTGCTGAAATGATTACATCTTAACAATTTGACAACGATAAATAAAAGGCGTACAGGTTCAACTTTCACCGTTTTATTGAAAACAGTAGAAATCTTTACTTCGAACATTTAGATTTATTTGAATTATGTATTTACACGTTTTTTACGTTTCATTCTATATTTACTTTCATTAAATTTTTATTGATAGATATAAGAGGCCAAGAAATTTCTTTTTGTTTTAAATAAATACCTCTGATGAAATATACAATTGGTCCTTAATTATCTCTATAATTATATAATTAATATATACGGTATCCGCCAGAATAAACAGTACCGAAATCTATGCTATGGAGTTGCTTGTGTAATATGCATTTGTTATTATTTACTTAATTGTCATTAATTAACCTAAGAATGTTACGCTGGAGTTGAATTTGAATTGAAAATGGTTGTAACAACGGCAGAAAAATGTTTTCGGTAGAACATTATTTTCGCTCATACGGAAATGGTCGCAATGATGGTCCAAGCTTACAACAGGTGGTAGTAGCTAGGTCCAAGCTAACAACAGTTTAATAAAGCAGCTCCAAGTAAAAGTGTGATATTAGCTGTTGTTAAGAAATTTCGTCGCACTGGTAGTGTATTGTGTCAACGTAAAGGTTCTTCAGGTCGTCGACAAACAGTCTGTACCAACGAAAACACAGGACGTGTTTTTGATGAAGTTGTGCAGTCACCGCAAAGAAGCCTTGTAAGAACTGCATGTAAACTCCACATCAGTGTAACATCTACATGTCGGATGTTCAAATCAATTGGTGGTTATCCATATCGTATTCAAGTTGGACAACGACTAAACATTGCGGACAAACATGCAAGGAAAATTTACTGTGGTCGCATATTGCGCTTAGTTTACCAAAGATTCCAATTTCTTGAAAAACATATGGTTTTCAGACAGAGAGTCATGTTCATTTTAGGGGCTATATTAATCGACAAACTCGATTCCTTGGATTTGAACGTCCTGATGTCATTGTAGAGAAACCACTCCACAGAATTGAGAGAAATAATTCAAACACTTTTCAGCCAGTTACATCAACCACTTTTTATAAATATGTTCAGTGACTTACAAAATCAATATGAAGCTTGTTTGCGTCGCAATGGTGAACATTTAAATTACAAAGTTTAAAAAATAAAATTTTTTATTTCGGTACTGTTTATTCTGGCGGATACTGTATAATTATTATAATATATTTCTCTTTGATTCTCATAATAAAAACTAAGACAAAATCAGTTTGATGGATATCGAGCAATATACTCCCGCCTATATGATAGAAATTGTCAGTAAGAATTGCTTGTATTAGGATTACAAGCCAACATCTGTTTAAACTATCCACAAAGCAACCACTGTCAAGAAAACTATTTTTTTAACGGTAAGAAAAGTAGAAACATTTGCTGCCATTAAAATTATTTTGTTAAAACTAGAACTTTATGATTTAGTAGTTTCTTTAATATAATGTCAAAATATTTGATTAGTTCACAACAGATAATATTCCAAGTATTTAAATATATTTTCTGCGTGGGTAGGTGTTGAATGCCTTCTATAAATCAATTTATTATTTTAAAATAAGGTAAATAATTTGTTAACGACAGTGTAAAAAATTTATTCATGTGTATTATGTGTATATAATAGCAGTAATAATAACTTTCGCTGCATACAGTCGTAAGTTACAATTTACTGATACATATAGGGTAATTCCGGGTGAGATGGTGCGCTGGGTGAGACGGTGAATTAGCTTAAATCGGATATTGTCCTACATCTATAATTTTACCACCATCTCCCCCGGAATTACCCTACCTATAAGTTTTATAATTCTTCTTTTAGATTACTGCTTTCTTGAAACAGGTTTTGGTTTTCTTTTAATGGCAGTTGCTTCCATAAACTATTACGACCTAAATCTTCTATCGTTTCCATGCGTACATCGTTTGGACCATTTATATATAAATAATCTAGTACATTATTATTTACAACTGGCTTCCATGTCACTTCGTTTACGCTTGGTTCTCTGCAATTATACATTTAGTGGTAATATATTTATTTTGAACCACTTACTTATTATCCGAAAAACTTAATAGCCACTGTAAGAATATAGATTTCATTTTCTCATCATTATCGCTTAAGGTAGCTTCCGAAATAGGTGTACGCAAGTAATACAAAACTCCGTCACCGTGCGTTGCGCCTTAGTGAGAATTAAAGAAGAAATACATATGTTGGAATAATATCTTTTCAAACTAAATACGAATTTCTCATCGGGGAACGTGAATTTAGTACATGAAGGCTTTGCTTTAACGAGAATTTAATTAATTTTAAAAAGTTTATCAAAACAATATGTAGGTACTCTGTTTTAGAAAAATGAAAGTAAAGCCTTTATTTACCAAATAGAAATTCCCCGCTGAAAAATTGGTATTTAATTTAAAAAAGATGGTGTATTCATTGTGATATTTACCAATTTTTTCAGCATTTATACCAAATAGATCCACAATGCTATGCTGTCCTTTATAGCCTAAGATATAGAAATATACTGGAGATTTGTTTGCATTAGCTTGCAATTTAGCGGAAGTATCTGCACTTGCTATAAATAGTCTATCGCCAAATAACTACGATTATTTAAATTAGCTAAACAATTTTTAGTTTTGAGATACACCTTAATACCTTTCCCAACGTTTCAAAACTTATACCATCTTTAAAATATGTTTCTTTGATTTTTTTATTTACTTCTGCTTTTTCAACTTCGGCAATTGTATAATTATAATCTAATAAGTATGGAGCAGCTTCGTCAAATTTTTCTAAATCTTCGCCGAATATTTTGGTAAAGCCTAAAAATATTAAGTTGTCACGAATTTTACGTAGCTAAATAAAGAAAACTAACTTAAGCCTAAAGTGTACCCTTCCTGTTCAGCTATTGTGACAATCCATGGTACGTCGGTAACTGTTTTATCAATTAACATTTTGTATGGATGTTCGGTCAAAAATGCTCCTTCCTCTTCTTTTTCAATCACAGGAGCAAATGGTGCAAGTGGACATCCCATCACTGCAATAAATTCCTTCATTTGTTCAACAATCTTATTACCAGATCGTGATCTCAGACAGTCTATAATTTCTTTTGAAGTATCGGTGGGGCAACCAACGAGCATTGCCAAACGCTTTGCTTTCTCCAATCCCTGTTCTTGCAATACCCATGGATCCAATGCTGTTCCACCCTCTGAGAACCCTCTATGGAATAGGCCTAGTAGAACAACAGTTTATGACTGTGATATATTCAACGACTAAATCACGTACCTTTAGATAGTGGCGAAAAGTAGTGTAAATGAACACTGGCTCCTCCAGCTGACATTCCAGTAATAGTTACTGAATTTGGATTTCCTCCAAAATACCTAATGTTGTTTTGAATCCATTTTAAAGACATCACTTGATCTTTCATTCCATTATTGCCGGGTACAACATCATCTTCTGTACTTAGAAAGCCTAAATATAATATAATAATATAAATTCACAATTTAGAACTTTCAAGAAAGAATTACTACATACCGAATGCACCTACTCTATAATTCATGGTGACTAAAATGACATCCTCATCCATAAGATATTCTGGTCCTGCATACATATGACCATGTCCTAACATAAAGGCACCTCCATGGAAGTGAGCAATCACATTGAAGTTATCAGAAGGACTTGGTTTTTCTCTTGGTACGTACACATTTATGTATAGACAATCTTCATCTCCTGAAATAAATATTCTCTTTATTGAAAAAGAAATGAACTAATGCCATTGTTAGGAAAAAAGATGAACCAAAAAATAGTACTAAATTAAGTAAATGCTAATAAAATGTATGTTTATGTAGTATATATACAGGGTGACTGGTAAAGAAACGGTCATACTTTACAGCGTGTTAGTAAAGACCATTTGCAATATGTAGATACAGCCCAATTTGCCTTATCCAAATGTCATCCGTTTTCGAGATATTGTGGTCTTTCTTTTTCGAAATTTACTACTTACTCTCACTCAAACTTAAATTTATGCTAATAATAATAATTTTTCTCAATTTTTCAGTTTGTCTGGCTAGAGGACATCTCAACACACATTATCTATCGGTGACAATTACATTAAATAGTGGACAATTTAAAAGAAAAAAAATTAAAACTTCCGCTTTTGATAAAACTGTAGACACATCGCCACCTTTCTGACTATTTAGTTAACGATTCGTCTAGCCAGAGAAGTTGAAAAATTGAGAAAAAGTTCCTTTATTTTAAGTTTGAGTGAGAGTAAGTAGTGCACTTCGAAAAAAATAAAAAAATCACAATATCTCGAAAACGGATGACTTTTGGATAAGTCAAATTGGGCTGTATCTATTGCAAATGATCTCTGCTTAGACGCTGTAAAGTATGACCATTTCATTACCAGTCATGCTGTATAACTTCCCTTATTTAAACACCTAGCAAAAACTATATATGTATCTATAGTATATATGTATATACACACATAAGTATGAAAGTAAGACATGGACAGATGAAAGCAACAAATAAATTATCAACCCTTGCAAACTTCGATATTATCATTTTGAACACATTAAAGTTATATTTATTTTTTGCAAAAGAAAATGATAAAAATTAACGACTTTGTTATAATTACATTGGTGTAAATTCTATAGTGTAAAAAGTGAAACAAATGTAATGCCATGTTATTGACTATTTTTGATGTTAATTTACCTACTACTACTGGTTTAGTCCAGGGCATACTGATAGATTGTAGACACTGATGTTTTATGTTAGCAACCCATGTTCCTGTCCAATTGTAAGGTTCTTTCGGAGGCTGAAACATACATATATGTATAAGTTCGCTGAAAATTTCCATTTGCATTTTGGTTAACTAATGTACTCGATGAATTAAGCTATGACATCATTTTTATATATATTTATTGACTGACTTTCTATATATTTATTGACCATTATACAAATTTGATTAATTAAGTTGTTAGATTTCTACATCATGAAGTAGTAAAACAACTATATAATTGTAGTATTGGTGTACAGGAAGCCTTTACTACGAGTGCAATTTATAAAATGTGACTTCTTCCCATATAGTTTAATTTTCAATAAAATAAAATAACATTTTTCTTCTAACATTCTATCTACATACATACCTCAAAACGCAATTCTCCAACTGGTGGTCTAGCGTATGGTACACCTTCAAATGATGAAAATGGTCGTCCATTATATGATTTTCGAAGCGTTCCTTGCAATAAGCCAGTAGATATTTCCACTAATGGTGTGTCTTGAGCCAATGCGACTGAAAATAAACATGAGCAATATATACATACATATAAATACCAATATACAAAGTGTAACATTATATACAGAGTTTTACAGATTTTTTTTCATTATTTGTATGGTTCTCGAAGAGGTACATATTTGATTAAATGGAGAAATATTTACATGTTTACAAGCCTAATCCAGATATGCTTTAGTTCATTTAAGGAAATGTATGGCATACTAGATATTTGCAAACCATTGACATTCACCAAAATCTTTTGAGTGTTGTAACTCGTTTATTTGAAGAAATAGAAAAAACTGTTTTAATATAATTTCTAGATAATTTTATGTGGCAAACGACAACTTCCTAGAATTTTTAATTGTGCTTAGAATTTTTGAACTAAGAACAAAAGTTTAGTATTTTTTTACTAAAAACCAAAGTTGGTCGTGGCACATTCTAATAATACATTTTTTTGTGTTTGTAATGATGTAAAGTTCGTCCCAGTTATTTTGATAAATACGAGGAGATATTTCTAGTCTACTATAGAAGCAAACAAAAAGTCAAAATATTTTACTATTCAATAATTTTTTAACAAATCTGCAACACCTTTAGACCTGCCAAAAAGAACTTTTTATCTTGCTCTGAAACCAGGACTAAACAGCTTCTAGCACCTCTTCGCTGGAAAAAAATTTCGACCTTTTCAACTTTCTTTCAGTTGAGGACAGACATGCTTGTCGTACTGAGCTAGATCTGGTGTTAGAGTAATGCGAACCCCCTCCCTCGTGTATCTTCACCTTGACGTAGGCAAACATGCTTTGCCGGGCGAGGGAGCTTGCGTGCTCTAATGAACCTGAGAGCTAAGCCGGCGGTAGCTTTGCTACCGGTAGGGTCACCCATGCCGGACAGGTCGAAGGTGACGTGCCAGACTAAGAAAGATACCCCTTGCCCAGCTGTTGTGTCGTGGCTAAGAGCCTGCTAAGGGACAAACGATTCCAGTATCTGTCACACTATGTGTAAGGATACTGTTAAACCATACTCCTTCCCCTGTGGTCATGTCTCACAGGTGGATAGAGTGGGGGGTCTTGGCTTAATCGCCCGGACCGAGAGGAGACAACCTCAATAAAAACCTAAATCCTAAGGCGGGTGGGCAGGCTGACGGGATGCATGGCTGTCTAGAAGATCTCCTGGAATACCGGGCGACCTTCCGCAGTACTAGCCTTGCGCCTGTGTGGGGGCTCCACAGGCGTTGACCACCCTTTCCCCCGTACTCGTGGGATCAATATGGACACAGAGAACACTAAACATAAACATAAGTTTCAGGAAAGGAGGAAGGTTCGGACTCGGACGAATCGAACTCCTGCGACACTACTCTCAGAGAGGTCACTTCGGTGACGGACTCTGAGGACACCACCGGCGGAGAACCACACGGAGGCTCTGTCCAGGGAGAAAGTAAAGAAGATAGCGCTGAACAACTGGCGGTAGGTATGCAAGGCATAGGACTCGCTACCAAGAGGCTGTCAGGTGCCCAGCGCAAGAAAGCTATGAAAGCTCGGAAGATGGCCGCAGGGACTTGGACTGCGGAGAAACCGAGCAAGACCAAAGGAACAACGGAACGCGTAGACAAGGCTGATCGACCAAAGACTTCGGGTGAGAAAAGACCGAGGTCCGAATCGAAGACACCTCTCACGACTACCGGAGCGAAAAGATCCAAGGGAGAACCCAGACCAACTGGATCTTGTAGCGATACTGTGTCGGGAATCAGACGGGCGGTGAGTAACAGACGCCATCGCAACATCGTGCTGACCCAGGAACAATCAGACCTGGTACAGAACACATTGGCAGACGTGCTATGCGATGCCCCGGCAAGCAGCACGGAACCTCTGCAGTTCTATAGAACCGTGTTCAGCGCAGGGGTCCTGTGGATGACTTGTGCAAACCGCGGAACGGCCCAATGGCTGGAAAACACGGTAGTGTCCCTAGGAGAGCTTCTTCGGGAGCGACTGGAGGGAGCAGAGTTGAGGGTTGTGGACTCAACACAGCTGCCTGCCAGACCTAGGGTGCTAGTACACGTACCAGCACCACAGAATGTGGAGGAGGGTACAATCAGAGACCGTCTCAAGAAGCAGAATCCTGGCTTAATGACGGAGAACTGGATGCTGATGAGCAGGAAGATTGAGAAGAAAGGACAGCTCCTGGCCCACTTAGTGGATGACCCCTCGTTCAAAGTCCTGGAGAGGAGCCAACTCAAAGTTTTTTACAAGCTGGGAAGGCTGACTTTTCGGATGATCAAACGACCGAGCAATGACAAGAGTACTACAAGCCAACCTTCAACATAGCAAGGCGGCTTCGGCAGCCCTTGCTATGGCCACGAAGGATTGTGACGTGGTACTCATATAGGAACCTTGGATTAGACAAGGTAAGGCCTTGGGTCTGAGCGGTGCTGGCTGGGACGTCTTATACGACAGAACGCCCAACGCCCCTCAAATCTGCATACGTATCCGAAAGGAGGTAAAAGCATTACCGCTAACAGAGTTCTGTTCTAGTTATTTAACTGCGGTAAAAATTGGGGGTGGAGGTGGATATGGACCGAGGGAATACGTCATCGGATCGGCCTATCTACCATATGATGACCCGAACCCGCCACCTACCAGGGATGTGGAACAGCTGGTGAGATACTGCAGGGAACGAGGACTGCAGCTGATCATCGGCTGCGACGCCAATGCGCACCACACTTTTACATTTCATTGTAGCAAATAACTTAGATACATTGAATGTGGGTAACAACCCGACCTTCGTTACGCGGAATAGAAGGGAGGTTATTGATGTGACTATAGCCTCACAATATGTGAGTAACTTTGTCGCCGACTGGCATGTGTCTGAGGAGGTAAGCTGCTCGGATCACAGACACATAAGATTTACTCTGGCAGGCAGAGTGGAGGTGAGATCCTACCGGGATCCACGGAAGACGGACTGGGAGGGCTTTCGAGCTGACCTCAGGTCTGGGCTCTCCGGGATCAATAAGAGGATAGGAAATACAGCAGAGCTGGACATGGCTGTGGAGCAGCTAAATGACACAATCATTTCAGCCTATAATGACAACTGTCCCCTTATTGCAAGGCACTCCTCCAGGAATGTGCCCTGGTGGAGTAAGGAACTTGCGGAACTGAGAGGACAAGTTAGGAAGAAATATAATAGGGCCAAACGATCAGGAGAGTGGAAAGAGTACAGGGCCGCTCTGACTGGTTACAACAAGAAGCTGAGGGAGGCGAAAAGGAGGTCGTGGAGAGGGCACGCCAAAGAATCTCAAGCATCTATCAGTACTCTCAAAAACCATTTGGGAGAGTACACCACAACAGGGAAGGAGACCATAAATGAACTATTTAGGGTACACTTCTCTGGCTCTGAGATCGTGGATCAATCGAGGAACATCTGGGAGGAGCGTTGGAAGAGGAGGGTGTCCAGCTCCGAGTGGCAGATTTCCAGAAGGATGGTTGACTATGATAAAGTCAGGTGGGCTATTGACTCATTTGAACCCTATAAATCGCCGGGTCCAGACGGTATTTATCCGATTATGCTGCAGAAGGGAGCGGAACTACTGTATGCGATACTGTGTAATATCTTTAGATGTAGCTTGGCTTTTGGCTATATACCAAAAGCGTAGAGGTTCACTAGGGTAGCATTCATACAGAAGCCTGGGAAAGCAGGACAGGCTACGGCGAAGGCCCTAAGACCAATCAGCTTAATGTCCTTCACTATGAAGGCATTGGAAAAACTGGTGGACAGGTATATTAGGGATGATGTACTGGTGCTTTCACCTTTACACCATGACCAGTATGCTTACCGGACAGGAGTTTCGACAGAAACAGCACTTCACGAACTAGTCAGTTTAGTGGAGGACACACTACAAATCAAGGAACTGATGCTGGGGGCCTTCATCGATATCGAGGGGGCATTCAGTAACACGGGTTTTGATTCAATTACCAGAGCTCTCATAGGCAGAGGTGTGGACGGCACTTGTGTCGCTTAGATAGACTCTATGCTTAGGGAGAGAGTGGTGGAAGCCTCGGTCGCAGGCGAGACTCTGGCGGCTCTGGTGGCTAGAGGGTGTCCGCAGGGTGGGGTGCTGTCCCCTCTCCTGTGGTGCCTAGTCGTAGACGGGCTACTAGAGGTGCTTCACGATCACGGTCACAGGGTACTGGCCTACGCGGATGACCTGGTCATTATAGCGCGAGGCAGGCACAACAACACAGTCAGAGATCGACTGCAAGGGGCTCTGAACATGGTTAGTAGATGGACGGAGTTGGCGGGACTGAGTATCAGTGCTGATAAGACCAACGTCGTGGCCTTTACCCGCCGACGAAAGCAGGATGGCCTAAATCCGCTTACGTTGAAGGGGGTTACCATAGAGATGGTGGGGGAGGTAAAGTACCTTGGAGTAACATTAGACTTCAAACTTATCTGGAACCAACATTTGGACAGAATTACCAAAAAAGCGGTGACAGCGTTAACGCTGGTAAGACGCACATATGGAACGAAATGGGGGCTAAGACCAAACATGCTGAGTTGGATATACAGCAAGGTGGTTAAGCCAGTAATGAGGTATGCAGCTTTGGTATGGTAGACAAAGACGCAACAAAGGAACGCTATTCAGAGGCTGAGCAAGGTGCAAAGACTTGCCTGCCTAGGAATAACGGGTGCAATGCGGTCGACACCGACTGCAGCCATGGAGGCACTCCTGGACTTGCCACCGTTGCACCTGGTCATACAGGGGGAGGCAAGGATGGGGGCATACAGGCTGCAACACACAGCGACTCCGAAAAGGGTCAATACAAATCATATGTCGATAACTGAGCATGTGGGAAAGGGGGAAAGGAGGCTGCCAGGTATTCACTGAGAATCAAAGAGTAAGACTTAGTCTGGTACAGGGACGGATGCTCTCAGAATGAGGGCCACAGTTACGCACTGGGGGAGTATGCACCTGTGTTTCAGGCGGAAGTATGTATATGCTATTCTCCAGTGCGCACACACAATAAATGTGAAAGCGGTGACCAACAGACAAATTCACATCATGTCTGATAGCCAAACAGCATTGAAGGCGTTATTAAGCCGGAAGGTGTCGTCCAGGCTGGTGACGGAATGCCTCGACGAACTGGTGAAACTGTCGAACCGGAACAAGGTTTGGTTGACTTGGGTACCGGGCCATCAGGGGATAGAGGGCAACGCAAGGGCTGACGAACTCGCGAAGAGAGGGTCAGAGATGGAAATGTACGGCCCAGAACCTTTCTTCGGGGTCACAAGGCAAACGGCCCGGAGACGTATAGGAGACTGGGTTCGTACGAAACAGCAGGAATACTGGCGAGCCTCACCTGGTATAGTACATGGCAAAACCTTTATAGGGAAGCCATGCAGGAAAAGAGCTAGAGAACTACTACATCTTAGTAGGAAACAGCTCTGCATCGTAACGGGACTAATGACCGGATATGCTGCGGTGAAAGAACACCTACACAGAATCGGAGTGTTTGACGGGGACACAAAGTGTAAACTTTGTGGGATGGAACCGGAGACACCCGATTACATACTACGCGACTGCGAGGCACTAGACCGCAGAAGGCAGAATCTATTTGGGATAACGAAAGGAGACCCAGAGATATACCTTACCCACTCGGTTAGGGACCTGTACAGGTTAGTGGAGGGGACTACCGTGCTAGAGTGGGTGACTTGAACAAACAGATGTGGCACAATAAGCCTGATGGCTGCGGTGCCTACCGGTGACTATACGTCGGACGGGTCTGAAGAGGAAAAAAAAATGCGAACCCCAAATCACGAATTATTTGCATGGGGACATGCGATTAGTGTGCAGGGGCATTGTTCTGCAAAAACAAAATACCTTTGGACAATTTGCCGCGTCTTCTTTCCATAATTTTTTGTTGTAGAGTGGGCAGTAACGTCAAATAATACTTCCCAGTTATTATTTCACCTGTATCTAGAAAATCAGTCATGATTACTCCATGGCAATTCCAAAAAATCCAAACAACTTTTCCAGCAAATCTTAAGTAGAGTATTTTTACCATGTGGCCAGATAATGAAACCGTAATCCACGTATCTTAAGCAAGTTTTGGATTTTAAATGGGCATGTTCCAAGGCGATGGTCTCAAATGCCTTCATGAAGATATTAGCTACAATCGGAAAAAGTGGACATCCAATAGCGGTGCCGGAGGTTTGATGATACTATTTTCCGTAGAAGGCAAAGTATGCTGAAGTAAGGCATTTCTCTTCTAACTTGGCTAAGTCTGGGGATTGGTTGTCCTGGATCAATAATTGGTGGATTATAGCGGCGGAATCGGGGACAGCCACTTTTGTAAAGAGTGAGGTAACATTAAAACTGACAAGAAGATCTGGAAACTGGTTTTATACCGAATTGGTTTTGCGTATGACGATCTATCACTATCAAAACACGTATCGTAATGGAAAATCTTTTATCTCCAAATTATCAAATTTTAGTTACCTATTAGCAACACGTTTTAACTGTCTATGTAAGCTGTACAAAATGGGAAAGCTTGATTCAAAAACAATTAGCGTTTGAACAGTAACTATGCAATATTAATTCAATGTAATATGTAGTCCACAACACATAACGTTTATAAATCAAATAAACGCATCCGTATATTTTAGCTAAAATATCAAAATATTTTAGCTAAAACACGCTTTATGAAAATCTCAAAATTTTATATTTATTCTACAAACGGTGCTTGAGATACTCCGTATAAGCTAGTCATAGGACATACTGTATTAAGCATGCAAATTAGTATTTTGTACTTCTGCCGTAGTTTTCAACACTTTTAAAAATTAGATTTATTAGAATAATTATAGATATAATTATAAAAATGGTAACATTAGAAATGATGATGTATGAACTTTGTAGGACACTTACCCGCAATACAAGCTAATATTAATATAATACACCTCATTTTTAGACTACACTACACGAATTATAGTAACACTCTCCTTGCACTGCATTTGTCAATACATAAAATGCTGTCTAACGCATTGCTATAATACTTATTTAAAAAATTGGAACCTCGCTGATGCAACTATTGTAGGTAAACTGTGATAAGCTAATATATACGTTATATGAACGTCCTTGATTAATGATTTGAGATAAACACGCTATATAAAAGCAGTGTGTAGTAGCAAACTATTATAATCAGTTTCTTTTGAGTTAATTAATGCGAGGAACTAATTAATTAAGTCAATATTTTAATAGTTTTAATAGTAACTGATAAACTTAGGTATTTATATATCAACAACATTAATTGGTGTGAAATAAAGTCAAATACTTTGCGCTTTGCTATTATAAGTTTTAGCTGTTCTACAGAAATCTTGAGAATATTAAAACATCTATTTTAACTATTTTATTATTTTTAAATTGAAAACAGATTTACAATATTTTTATTCCAAATTTAAGTAAATTGTTGTTAACTTTTACAGCATCTTTATTACAATGTTCTAATTGGATGAGTTTAACTATTCATAGCAAATCCTAGAAAATTGCATTTACGAAAAATTTGTTCAAAAAAGCACAGTTTTGATAATATTGCGGCACGTACTTTACAAAATGTTAAATTATAATTACATATTAATTAAATATATTTTTAATTAAAGGAAACATGTATTTCAGGTTGAAATTACTAAAGAAAATAAGATTTTTTTATTTTTTCATTTTCAAATGACAGGTACTCGTTTTTTTTTAATAGTAACACCTGTTTTTATTACAGCCATATTGGCATAATTTTTAGCTTTCAAGTGATATAAAATATGCTGTGGTTTAGTGGTAGACAGGTAGTACAAAATATAAAATGTTTTAAAAGTACTCTAATTCCAAAGCAACAGAACAATAACATTTCAAATGAAAAAAACACAGTCTCCTTTGCCAATGCGTGTAAAGGTGAAAATACGTTTCTTAATTGTTTTCAAAGTGAACTTTGATGGTTGTTACATTTCGACAATTGTTGCGAAGCAGTTTTACTTTAATGTATAAATTTAACAGATACCGCCATCTTTGACAGAAATGTCAAAAGTTGACCTGCACTAGATGGCAAATTTTTAGAAGAAACAGAATATGAACAGAAATAATGCATGTTGTATTTAAAAATTCAAAATTAACGTCACTTCCGGTTTGACCGGAAGTGCTATAGAAAAACTGAGTACACCTGAAGAAGCTCACCAATCACTCGTATATACGGTCCGAATTTCAATGTTTTATTTTAACTAATAAATAAATGGCGGGCTGATACATGATCTTGTTGACACCCGGTATATTTTAGACCCAACTAAACTTGCAGCGGTATATTAAAAATTATGTGTTTCTTGAACCATTGCAGGCGAGTACCTACTTCATATTTGACATGTTACTAGTTGAAATACAGCGCATGAAACCTAAGTCTTTAAAATTATGCTTATGTATACAGGGCAAAAATTAACGTTCATTGTTAATTATACAACTCAGTATCCGAACTACTGATATAAGACAGGTATCATAGGAATAGCTGTTATTATATAATTCAATTAAATTATTTTACATTTGCTTTTGCCATAATCTCCATTTGTGAAGATAATTATTACGCGAAAAACTTTTTTGTTCTAAACCACGCTTTCTTTTCGTTAATAAAGAACGAATAATAGGGCTCATTAAAAACTTGCAAGAAAGAAATTTTTGAATGTTGTACAAAGAGGGAAGCATTTGTTTAAAACTTTTATGAAAAATATCATCACCATCATTACCAAATTTCTATTAGATCAGATATATGAGAGCAAAATGTTGTACATAGAAGTTCTCCTTATCTAATATTATCGTCGCTAAATATGCTTTATATTATGTTTAGTTATAACATATTCAACTTGTTATCTGTATAACTCCGATTGAGATTGTGTATCCAATACAAATAAATAAAATCTACTTCACAATTTATCCATCGTCAACGTAAATATACTCTCTAAATATTAGATGACATTTCTTTCTTAATTCGAATTTTTTATTATTAGCAACATGGAATGTATATTAGTCAGACTAAAATTTTTATTAGCAGTGTTTTTCATTTTATGCCATTCAACATTCGGTAAGTTTTATTTACTTTCAATCGGATATTTACAACTAAAGTTGACCCAAACTGCCGTTGTTTAATAAGTCGATAACTACCATAGTATACTGGATGAAACCTGAAACTGAGATATATAGGTACAGTTGGAGAAAAAGTATCCTGCCAGTACACGAAACAAGGAGGCTTCTTCCTCTAGGTACACTAACTAAGACAAGAAAGCGCCCGTGGATTTCAAGTAAAGGACGTTCTTCTTACATACACTGGCAGGAAACTTTTTTCTCCAGCTGTACCTCGTGATTTCTATCCAAAATTTTAAATAAACAAGATAGAAATAACTCTTTAACTCTTTTAAATAAAAGTCAACAATGAAGTGCTTTTAAAGCGGGAGAAACTGTTAATTGTAATGCAGTAGAACGAAGGGTTGTCGGTTCAATATTTACCCGATAAAGATTAAATAATAACTGGCTTCACCTACCATTTATTTTTAAAGTTAAATCTTATCTTTTTTACCTGATATTCCATCTATATGTCAATAAAGACAATATTTAATAATTAACCAATTTATTCCAAAACACGGCTGGTAAAAATGAAGAGAAGAACAAAGAAATCATTGACATATAGAATTATGTTCACAAACATAAAGAACATTAAACTACTTAGTAATATAAATTTAATGTAATTATTTATTGACGATCTCTATATTAAAAATTATGTCGCTCTCATCTTACATCATTCTTGCGATATTTACTCTTCTTTATCATTTTTATCAAATATGTATATGTCCAAACAAATACGATTTTCTTGGGCAGATGTTGAAGTAGAACCTTGATTTTTCGCAAGTTAAAGGTGGCAAATTCGATACACATACCAGTGGTTTACGCATACAATTTTGCATTTAATTTAAGTTATAAGAAAAAAACTCTATTCACTATTAGACGGTTAAATGGGCTCACAGATCGTTGCACATTTATATATAACACGACTGCATCCTAAGTTGCAATTGAGAGTTGTTATTCTTCGGCTGCACGCAAACTCGATAACGCTCGAAATAACTTCTGCATTGCATGTGGTAAGTATATGCCATGTTTAGTCATTAATAATATGTGGACCAGACTTAAGCAAGAAGACATTTTTGAAATGTTTGAAATTAGATAAATTGTCAAAAAGCGAGTCGATTTAAAGTTTGAAATACAGAATCAAAAAATATTATTTACTTTATATAATCTTTAATGAAAACTGAGGGATTCTCAAGTTATTTACAATTTGACAAAAAAATAACCAAACACATCTAATAAAATTAAAAAAATTAGCGAATATAAAGATTTATATAAATTTCTTACATGTGTAAATGATCTTATTTTATCATCAATTCCGATAATGATTCATAAAGGAACTGCTCGTATTATATCAGTTGCTTGATGTTCGCCAAAAACTAAGTACTTTTATTTTATAGAATGTACCATGGAAATCACTAAGAGTTCTAGTTAAGAAGTACGTTACGTATTATATGTAACATTATAAACTTTTCAATCTTGTAATAATCTACACTGTGGATGACTATTTGCAAACAATTTAAGACAATAAAGTTACACTTTTTCTTCGTGAACTTTTTTTTGCTTAAGTTTGTCACTCATCTTGTTAATGATCTTGCAAAAAGTCTAGTCTACATCAACATCGGTGCACAAAAGATGTTTGCAGCCATTGGATAAAAATTACAGAGAAGAATGAATATTTTAAGAATGGTGCAAGATAGGGATATAATTGTATACACAGAGGCATATCTCACGTGGGTTTCAAAAATAAACAGGATATTCCATTTGAAAGAAGTAACTCTGAATACTGTTCCCATAATAACAGGAGCTCCATCTAAGAAAATTTTTTTAAAAATTTATACAATTTCAAGAACAGATGTTTCGGTATATTATTTTATTGTTTTTTTTTAAGTTTAGTTCTTTCTAAATAATTATGTATTCTATTTTAATAGTATGTACTTAGACAAGGCAATTTCAGCGGTTATATTATTCCAAATAGATATTGGTAGTTTCCAATCCACTTTTGTTTACCCCTATTGCCACAGGATTTAATATGTATTGCTTTTGCGGCACTTAAAAAAATTAGTTTGTGTATTCTCAGTAGATTAACCATAAACTATGAAAATAAAACCACAAAGTAGGCACAAAACGATGACTTAAAAATAACACATTCAAAACATCGTTTATATCTTCCTTGTCCGTGGAATTTGCAAACAAATTTGAATGGATTGGAATTGGAAGCTCACAATCAGTTCTTTTCCATAATTTGTTTATACATGGAATGTCTGGATACGTTACTTTGTGTTTATTCCTTTCTGAAACCCTTCAATTTTTACAAGACAGAAATAACAGTCCATGATGTGATTTGTTGGTTCACTCCACTGAATTAATTTCACATAACACGAAATGCAGCATATAGTAGCACCTAAGATGCCTCGAACCGCAGCTCCTTAATATCAATATATCGAAAAAAATCTAAGAGCAAAATTATCCATAATTACAGTCACCGTCTCCCTAAAATATTATTGATTATCAGTGGCGTGCCGTATTCCAGTGGCATATCAGAAGTGTGTTTTTAAATGGAACAATATATATATATTTTGTGGCAGATTCGGAAAGTCCTCGAAGATTAGGTACTTATTTTCTTATATATAACGTCATACCCTTAACTTTACCGACTTCGCTGTTGTAACGGTTTTTTTTCGGCAGTTAGACCGTACTTCGAAATTTTTTTTAGCAAGGACTAAATTCCACGGCGTTTCGGTTTCGAATTTAGGAATAGACTAAGACCTCTTCTACCTACACATATTTTTTTCAAGTCATTTATGGAAAGAAAATAATTTTTGATTGGGCTTTGCAAATTGTGTTTTTATTCCAAAATATCAAATGGAAACCATATAAAAAAATTAGATCGTTGGATAACCGAAATTCCAAGTTTTGCATTTGTAAAAAAAAACACATTTCATAACAAAATTAAAAGAAAATAGTATATTATTTTATACGGAGGAAAAGTGATACTTTTCATGGCGCGCTCGTGTTTAGCAGCCGAACGAAGTGAGGCTGATAATAGAGAGCGTTTATCAAGAAAGAACGTTTATCAGATAACAATAATGTTTCTGTCAATTTATTATTATTATTATTTCCGTTTATTTTGACAATTCCACTTCTATTGTTTTATCATGACAAAATTGACTTTGAAGGTATGACGTTTTCCGACAAATTGACCTAACAACTTGTTTTTTCTTTTCAATTTGTTTATGTTTTTTTTACAAATGGAAAACTTGGAATTGCGGTTATCCAACGATGTAATTTTTTTATATGGTTTCCATTTGATATTTAAGAGTAAACTGATAATGCAAAGCCCAATAAAAAATTATCTTCTTTTCATAAATCACTTGAAAAAAAAATATGTGTAGGTAGAAGTGGTCTTAGTCTATCCGTAAATTCGAAACCGAAACGCCGGCGCCAGTACGAATTAGTCGCTACCAAAAAAAAGAATTGGAACTACGGTCTAACTGCGAAAAAAACCGTTATAACAACGAAACCGCTAAAGTTAGGGATATGACGTTACTTACGACAAAATAAGTACACTTCAACGGCTTTCCGAATGTGCCACAATATATATATACAGGCTGATTCAAATTAAGTGCGCACCATTGCTATCTCTGTTATTATTGATTCTAGAAAGTAGGTTAAATTAGCAAAGTATTAGTATTTTTAACATTGATTAGCATACAGTTCATGAAAAAAAAAATTGACTAACGCATTTTCGAAAAATTTCGAAATTTATAATTTTTTTAAATGGAACATCCTGTATATTTTTTAAAATTCTGAATGCTAATGTTCTTTGTAATATAAAAGTTTCAATATGCTATTGTCCTAAAACGAATAATAAAGTAGTTACGGTGGATTTTTGTTGATGTCAAACATACTCTTTCATTTTGTAAAATCAGTACATAGTAGGCTTTTTTCACTTTAAACAGAACAAATTAATAGTATGCTCTTTGTAAATGTCAATAACGTACTGAATATAAATCTTTCGCACATTTAGTTATTAAAAATAGTTTTTTTTTGATTTTATGTTGTGTTCAGTAGTTCTCTATTTTTCTGAATAGTAAAGCCGAATACTTTCGTCGCTTAGTGTGTGACAATATTTCACTGTGGTATTTTCTCATTTGGGGAAATACGATATGTTGGAAGCATACAATTTATCTCGTGAAAATTCAATAAGGACTAGCGAATATTATGCTGAACACTAGCCTTTACGACAGCAGCCAAATTGACGTTACTTTCGAAAACTTTACAATCAGTTTAGACTGCATGATTGCTTATTTAGAAAGAAAAGAACACAGAAAAATATCGGCGTCAACGAAGAAGTAGAAATTACAGTGTTAGCATATTTTGAAGCCCATCGCGAATTTTCCACAGTAGAACGTGAATGAAGAAAGCACGTTAAAAATATAAAATTCAAATACACTTTATACTTTACAGCAGTACATGGAGGCAATTCACCACCCGTAATAGAAATTTCCAATGGGTGGTTACAAGGAACGCTTCAGAAATCATACAATGGTCGAGTTTATTCCTCTTTTCAGGGAATTCCATATGCTAGACCGCCTATTGGAGATTTAAGATTTGAAGTAAGTCACACGATTACGTAGAGTTGAGAACGAATGACAAGAAATATGTTACACATACAAGTTTTTCTGAATTTTTTGTTTCTCTTAAGTATGTACGTATATACATATGTATACACTTATCAAATCATTTTAATTTCATACATGAACAATTTTGGGAGTGTCTAGTAGTTTCGGTTAGCTATTTGTTACTGTTTTCAATTAATTCTTCAATGCCGTGGAAGCTACTTATTAAATATAAGTTTCTAACTAGACAATTCGCATTTAGTGATTAACTGACCTTATATTACAATAAAGTAATTTGAAAATAATGCTAGAGAAGCTTAATCTCTTTAGATGTAGCAACTAAGCAAATAAGATCGAGTCAAAAAGTATTAAGTAATAAAAATAATTCAAAATTTTCGTGATTAACTATTTCTATAACAAACTACAAAGTTTTTTTGTATGATATATTCTGTTTTTTTTAATAATTATTATTAAAATCAATAGTTTTTGAGTGCACATCTACGTCTGCATACTCTCAGTAGATGTAATTACCGCATATATATTTTTTAACAACTATAAGTACTACGTTCTGCACTCACTATCATTCTTCATGAAGGAAGAAACATGAAGGAACTAATTTATAATAAATTGATGAACGCCTATTTATTAACATAGTTTGTTTATGTATCTATAATATATATGGAATTATTTATTTTGGTTACAATTTACTTTACCAAAAGTTATCTCTATTCTCTTATTACAGGCACCCAAAGAGCCATATAATTGGACAGGAACGTGGATAGCTAACACAAAACATTCATGCATGTATAATACAGGTTCCGAAATAACTGGTAAGTTAGGTTAGTTAGTTCATAAAATTCCTAAACTGTTACAATATTCAGAACGCAAGTACACGGTAAGGGAATCATACATAGTATTCGATACTGAACGCTAAACTACGAGGGCAAGGTTGAAACTTCTGGGGCTGATATTGAAAGACTGTGTTTTTTAGTTCAAACATGCAATTACTTTTCCATATAATCTCCTCTCCGCTCAATACACTTTGTCCATCGTTTCTCTAATAAATGGATTCCATCTGTGAAGTGTGATTCCGGAAAGTTTGCAAAATATTTATTCACCCCTTCGTCTCTTCGTTTGACCCTAAATGTTTTCCAGACACAAATTTCTTTAGATTTGGTAATAGGTGGTAGTCAGAGGATACCAAATCTGGCGAAGAGGATGGATTTTCCAACAATTTATACTTCAAATCTGTAAATTTTGTCCTTGGCAAACCACATTTGTGGGTCATTGCATTGTCCAGATGGAACCAGATTTTTTCTTTTGCAATCTAGGCCTGACCTCATGATTTTTTTCTGTTCAAAAAGACGTGCGTAGCAATCACCAGCCATTGTGTTACCCTTTGTAAGGTAATCAGATTCTCTGTGTATTCCAGAAAATGCTAGCCATGACTTTTCCAGGCAGATGAGATGGACTTCGATTTTTTGAGGCAGAACTAGCGGCTTCCATCCACTGCAGATGAATTCTTTTTAAAACGATCCAAACATTTCTGAGAAATTAGTCGTCTTATTTGTTCTTGGTCGGCATTTACCACATGCGGCACCCATCTTGCACATAAGTTTTTCATATTTAATTCTTCGTGTAAAATGTACAGTATCCATTCTTCTGAGATTCCTACCTACAGCATGCGCGAACTCATACGTCTTTAAACGTCGATCGTCCAAAACCATATTGTGTAGTTTATTGATGATTTCATGGGTGATTGCAATTTTTGGCCATCTGTCACGCGGATCATCTTTAAGAATTATACGACCACGTTTAAACTCAGCCGTCCATTTCTTTACAGTTGAAAACTAAGGAGCACATTCTTTATAAAATATCTGTTGGCGATAAACCGTCCAAAACAAAGAATTTTGTTAACGAACCCACACAACACGTCTACTTGAAACAGTTGTATAACGAAAACAATTTATTTGATCAAGGCAAAACTTCAGTTTTGCGCCTTGTGTGCCGATATTACAAATAGCAGCACCATCTCTGTGCAATGACGAAAATTTTCACCTTGCCCTCGTAGCTGTGTCAATCTATTTTTTCTTTTCCTGCTTCTGGCGTACTGCCACTTGTTTGACAACATCGAGTATTAAACTAAGTTCAAACTTCTGTATTTTATTTAAACCAAGTGATATTATTTCTTATAACATTGTTGTGCATTTATCTCTGCAAGAGTTATTATAATGTTAATATGTTTCTCAAAAGCAGGTGAATAGAACAAAGTGTGGGTTTCTGTGCACAATTTCTTTGCATACCACAGCACATATGTTAATATAATATTTCATTGTGTATGTGTATACATTATATTATTATTAAGTAAATTCCCAGGGGATGAAGATTGTTTGTACTTAAACGTCTACGTTCCACGAGAAACACCTAATCCAGCAGATAACCTAAATATTATTGTACACATCCACGCTGGCGGTATGTTGGTATGGGATTCTACCTTCTATGCGGGTGCAAAATATCTGATGGACGAAGAAATTATTCTCGTTACAATGAATTATCGATTAGGAGCCCTTGGTAAGTTGTTTACATAAGATCCAATATAAGTTTGCAAACTTAGTCATTTTCGTGATGGTACTGATTGAACGTTTTTCAAAACTTTGTTAAATTCAGATACCAATGACAGCGTTCTATTATACCTAATTAGATATTGATTCTACATCTCCCTTTTTTTAAATACGACGTAAGACATTTTCAATCTATTAGGAAGAATACCAGCCAAATTCAAGCACAGATTAATATAATCTGTAAGAAGAGATGCTATATGGATCAGTGGTTTTTTAGTGGCAATATCAGAGTTAAATTTTTTACCTCATTCTCATTTGTTGGTTTTAAATACATGTATAGTGTTCCTACAATTAAAAATTTAACATCATTATCAACATCACACACCATTTCATTTTTCTAATATAATTAATAGTATTAAATAATGCTGCCAAATCTATAGGATTATGTATTTTATCCCGTTTTGAGTAGTGTCCCAAATTTGGTTTCGCTTCTAATTATATCCTAAAATATCTACAGGGTATTCAAAAAGAAAGAACAGATTTCAAACATTTATTTCTTCCATACTACAAAAGATAGAAACATGAAGCAAATTTACAAGTGGCATCGAAAATTCGTAGAAGATGTTGCATTTCCAAAGAGAAAAGCACAGGACGTCCTCGCATATCGGACGAAAATGTCAAGTGTGTTCGTAGACTTTACGAAAGGACCCCAAAGAAATCCACATCACGAGCAAGCATGGAAGTCAACATTCCTCAACCAATGGCATGGCGAGTTCTAAAACACCGTCTGCATATGAAGCCATACAAACTGCAGTTATTGCAAGCATTGCATCCTGGCGACCTCAACAAAAGGTACGAATTTGCATTGGCATGTTAGATGATATAGAAGAAAACAATTTTTCTCAACCATTCATTTTTTTCCGATGATTGCACTTTTCATCTATCTGATAATCGGCATAACGTTAGAATTTGGGCAAATGAAAATCCTGGGTCAGTTATTCAACATGAAAGAGATTCAGCAAAAGTGAAGGTGAAGGTGTCTTCTGTGCGATATCTGTAACCAAGGTTTATGGGCCTTTCTTCTTCATGGAGAAAACTATGATGGGACTAACCTATTTAGACATGCTTGAAAACTGGTTAATTCCCCAACTTGAAGAAGATTCGGATGATTTCATCTTTATGCAAGATGGTGCCCCGCCTCATTTCCATTACCATGTCCGACGTTACTTAAATAACACATTTCCAGAACGTTGGATTGGAAGAGGAGGAACAGAAGATCAACTTTATCGCATGTGGCCTCCCAAGTCTCTAACTCCGTGTGATTTTTCTCTATGGAGTTACGTAAAAGACCGTGTTTTTATCCCTCCTATGCCTGACACTCTTGAAGATCTACGACATCGAATTGTTGAAGCTGTGAATTCGATAACTGGAGGCCAGCTGATTCGTATGTGGCACCGTTTTGACATTTGTCGTGTGACACACGCTACTCATATAGAATGCATACAAAATTGTAAATTTTTCTCTCTCCATGAACGTTGGAATCATGTTTCTATCTTTTGTAGTTTGGAAGAAATAAATGTTTGAAATCTGTTCTTTCTTTTTCAATAACCCTGTATATCTTATTGGGAACAAATTTAATTTTGCTTGTATCGACGTGAATTTGCTTAAAAACCGTCAGCCAAAAGGGGAACGTGTATGGTATTTTTAGAAAACTCATGCAGTTCTCTTTAACATACGAAAATAATATACAGGATGTTCCATTTGAAAAATTAAATCCGAAATGGATTTACAAAACTCGATTAGCCTTTATAACGGCGAATAATTTCAAGTTTAGTATATAGGCCATTATTTTACTCAACAACTTAGCACATTTAGTGATACACTTAATTTTTTTAGTATTATTATTATTTCGGATTCTTGTAAAAAATTGACGACATTGCAGCGTTTTTTCAATTTTAATCGCTTTTCTCTTCGTAACTGTGGCCCAACTAATGATATACCAAATTATTTATAGTAATTAGCAGAATCGATTGCAATATTTTAATACTGAGTGTTCCATTTAAATAAAAAACATAAGTTTGGTTCGTCACCGACTGCTTCGATCACTCTATATAAAGGAAATATTTAAAAAACATAGCCCATGTAGCCGTCAATCAAATTCCAATAAGGTTTTTCGAAATTCCTCGCCGTTTAATTATAATAGTCCACCCCATCTTGGTTGCACCACCCTGAATACATTTACGCTTTCAATAACTTTTATGCAGCTTTTAGACTACTGGAGTTGCGCCTAATTGCTCTCAATAAAATGATCTGATACATTTAGTTTTACTGTAGAATATAATGAAACTTACGGAATCTCTCGTCTATTTAGTACTTACACCATTAAATTACAGGTACGTCAAATCCTTTCCAAATATTTTTAGTTTGTTGTATTTCACACGTCAAATTTAATTGTTGTAAATTGAACAATATTTGAATATGATACATATGTATATGCTTTTATTTCTAAAGAGAAATGTAATAATCATTAGTATGGTAATACATGTTTACAGGATTCTTCAGCACTGATGATGATGTTGTACCAGGTAACAACGGCTTAAAGGATCAAGTTTTATCATTAAAATGGATTCAGAAAAATATCAGATATTTCGGCGGAAATCCAGAGTCTGTTATGTTAACAGGAATGTCAGCCGGCTCGGTCAGTGTACATTTACACTACTTTTCTCCTTTATCCAGAGGTAAATATCGATATATGTACATAGATTTGCAATAGAATAAGCTGTTATAAGAGTGACATCCAAACAAAATTAAGGCAGATATTTCACTTAATTATGTTATTTATAGGGTTATTTCATAAAGGAGTATCGCAAAGTGGTACCGCATTACATCCATTAATCCCACAAAAATCGGCTTCACAATCAGCTAAACAACTGGGAGAAATGTTAGGCTGTCCGACAGATAACTCCAAACATTTGCGAGATTGTCTAAGAACTAGATCTGCTAAGACAATTATCGTCTCACAGAAATCATTTTTACCTAGCGATGCATCACAAGGGCCAACGTTCGGACCGGTGATTGAAATACCATCTGATGGAGCTTTTTTGATAGAACACCCTTACAAACTTTTAATCGATAAGAATATTGCCGACGTTCCATGGATTGTTGGTACAAATGAAGAAGAAGGCAGTTTTGTTGTACATCGTAAGAAATTTAATAATTATTTTTCTCATTTTTATTTATTTATTTTAAATCAAATGATTACCATAATTATCTAGAAGTCTATATAAAACTTTCTAGAAAATATTTTTTTTGCTGCTTAACTTAGCTTGGTTGCATTCATCTACACTTCCACTTTTTCTATTATAGAAAATCAGTTTATTTATTATTATTACTTATAAATTATTTTCTGGACAATTGAAGTTGCTTCCACTCTGATACCTACATGTTAGAGTTTGTAACTTATTTCGACAAACAATATGTACCTATGTCAACTACTATTTACTGAAATTACATTGAACTTATTATTATTATATTGTAATTACCAGTAAAAAGTTATTTGTACTTTGACTTGACTGTACTTGTACTGAAAATAATACGCTAATCTAGACATCTGTATTCATGTTTTGGGGCACGTTTTGCAAGTTGTCTTATAAACAGTCAAATTATATACTCCAAACCTAATTTCCGCGATATTAAAGTCAAATAGAAGGAACGTAATCCAATAGAGAAAATGGAGATTACTAAACAAAATATTTCTAATCAAAACAAAAAAGCATAATGATGCAGATGTAGTAAAGAAGTTGTGGCGACGCACAATTTCTAAAAATCACTTTCACAATATCTCGTAAGCTTACTCTAGATTTCAGGAGCTGAAAATGCCGAGATTTAATACTAATTTCAAGGTTAATGAATCATGCTATCAAAAATGAAGCATATTTAGTCACAAGCGTATACAGAAGCTATATATATGTACCTATACACATACGAGTATGTATTGATATCTAGTTAGCCTAGACCGGTTCCGCAGATAAAGAAAATATTGCGATACCGTAGCAACGAAAGGGAGAGTCAGTGTAAAGTTTCACATCAAAAAGTCAAAGTCGCGCAATAAATTTTGAAAAAAACGATGTCGATCTAAATTGTGAGAAAAAAATTGCAGTATCGACTCATCATTACGCATCTGTATTTTTTCGTCCCCGAAAATGTTAATGCAGTTAATTTCCTGATTTTGTGGGCTAAAACAAATATCTGAGACACTGAATATTTTATATGAATGCGTTCATCAAATAGTTCACGCGGATTTGGACATGAGAAAAATTTCTGCACAATCGATCCCCAAATCTGTGAATGTTGACCAGAAGCGTGCAAGGGTAAAAGCATCACGTTCAATATGTGCTCAGTTTGAAAATGACGCAGACTTCCTAAGCCGTATTGTTACTATGGATGAAACTTGGGCACTTGGGTATTTTTACAACCCAAAAACAAACCTACAATCAATAGAATAAAGACACCCTGTTTCTCCAAGACCTAAGAAATTTCGTGTTCAAAAATCTGCTGTCAAAGTTGTTACTTGAGTTTTTTGGGATTGCCGTGGAATAACTGGGAAATTATTATTCGACGTTACTAACCAATCTACATAAAAAAATTATGGACAGAAGACGCAGAAAGTTGTCCAAAGGTGTTTTGTTTTT
The DNA here is from genome assembly GCA_023690525.1 of Holotrichia oblita. Lineage (NCBI taxonomy): Eukaryota > Metazoa > Arthropoda > Insecta > Coleoptera > Scarabaeidae > Holotrichia > Holotrichia oblita. The sequence continues at coordinate 34,729,410 of CM043021.1, read as the reverse complement.
GCAGGAAAATGGCCCTGCACACAAATCGCGTCTTGCCATGCAAGCAATTCGTGATTTAGGATTTGAATTACCCAAACACCCCTCTTATTCTCCAGATCTGGCTTTCCTCAGCTGAAAAAAAGTTTTAAAAGTCGTAAATTTTCTCTCAACGAAGAGGTGATAGAAGTTGTGAAGGCCTGGTTTGCAGAGCAAGATAGAAAATTTCTTTTTGAAAGGTTGAGAGTCATTATAGATTCGTTGTAATACATGTATCCAATTCATAGAAGAGTAATAAAATATTTTGCCTTTCAAATTTTGGTTGCTTCTATAGTAGGGTAAGAATTTTTCAATACCCCCTTGTATATTACTTTGTTCAAAATCAACTCTCAATTTGACAGTTAAACCAATATAAAACACAATGCTTGTTTAATTAATATTCTTTAGTTTTACGATCTAAACTGTAATTATATACACAATTATCACTAATCACTAGCAATCATCCATCAGTCCTCCTCGAAACAGAAAATACAAAATTATATACAATTATATAGAAACATTATGTGGCTTGCCTTCTAAGTCTGTCTCAAATAACGGTAAATATTCCTGTGTATTTAATCAATCTTGTTTATATAATTTTGTTTTGCAGTGAATTTTAACGATTTTTAAACCAAAAAAGAAACTAAATTGGAAGCTAATGTATAACTTTTCTTTTCAGTTTTACCACTTTCAGTGTCAGATGTTTTTGAAATGTTTGATGAAATTGCCCCGGAGATGCTAGATTACCAAAATGCACCTTATAATAAAAAACAGAAAATAACTAATCGAATTAAAGAATATTATTTCAAAGAACATGGCAATGAGGATATTTCGGGGTTAATTCAGGTAAGCATTGAACTTATTGATAATTTTTCGCATAAAATACTAATATACATCTCAGCTTTTTACAGATAGAGTAATTGCAGGAACTCATACTGCCGCAAAATTACAAGCCAAAGTAAACAAATCTCCAGTTTATTCTTATCTTTTCGGATATAGAGGGCAGCATAGTTTCGCAGATTACTTATTACAAGAAACAGATCATATTGGTAATGTAAAATTATAATTAAAGAGAATTTGAGCACAAAAACATAAATTATTTACACTCAGGACCCACTCATGGGGACGATGTTTTATATTATTTACATGGGACTATAGCGGAGGAGATACTATCAGAAGCAGATGAAAGTATGAAGTCCATATTCTTACAATGGTTAATAAATTATGCAAAAACTGAGTGAGTATATCTAATATTCTAATATTAGTATTGAAAATGATTATTATGATTACAGTGAACCAAAAATTGATGGAAAAGAATGGAAACGAGTAAATGGTGATACAGTAGCACTTGAGTGCCTGTATTTTGACAAAACAGGTGATATACATTCTCAGATAGTACAGGATTTGGGTGCAAATGAGTTATGGAGTAAATTATCTATAAGTGGTTATGAGAAATTTAAAATTAAAGATGAATTGTGAATACTTTTTATAGATAATTTTTGACATATATGTATGTATTGTTTGCGAAATAATAATATTTAGTAAATTATAATTTTGTATTCCTAATAGTTCTACACTAATAATTTTATAAGATAATTTATATACTGTGGACGCATAAATATTTGAGTTAGTTTTTTCGTCGATACTGTTTTGATTACTCTTTCCTATCGACAGACATGTAAAAAACTGATATTCAGTCGAAGTCTGTATCCCCAGTACGTGATTTAACAGTTCTGTTAAATCTTTCGGTACAGGCTTACCAGAGCTGTTAAGCGCGTAGTGTGGAAACAGACTTCGACTGATTGTATGGCGTTTGCACAAAACAAATGTTTGATGATACTGGTATGATTATTAGCACACCTAAATATTTTGGAAGTTGACTGTTAGAATCTGTCAAAATTTTGAAAAATATAAAGCAAGCAGACCTGAATAAATTATTCAATATTATTCAATAATCCTTAAAAATGCGTATTTAAAAAGGATGTTCGGTATTCAAAAAGAACAAGAACTAGTTTTAAAACATCTATGAAAAATCTATCTATATAAATAATGTTCAACAATATTTCATTTTCGACCGTATATTAAATAATGACGAAGCAAAGGAGAAATGCATTACTAAAACACAATCACTAGGACTGTAAGTAGTTACAATTATTTAATTAACGAATTAATTTAATTAACTAATAAAACTTACTAGCCAATTTCGTCCGCGTCTTTCAGCCACTAGACACAGCATTTTCTAGACTCTTGAAAAGTGCTCGCGAAAGTTTCCGTAATTCTTGAAAACACTATACCTGAAAATATAGCCGAATGAGTAGGAAACTCACAGAACATAATATATGGGTTTGAGAAATATAAGGTTTGTTTGTTGCACCTACACTAACTACAATATTGTACACTACAATTTTCTGTATTGCACTGTAATAGATGTAAACATTTATGTTTTTTTCTTCCTTTTTTATAATTGGGTCGATAACCGCAGTGAATAGGCTGTTCAGTATTGTGAAAGAATGTTGACAGTCGAGGTTCAATTCTCTGAGAGAACAATGACATATCTCTGGGAGAATTATATCCCGATCGATCTACCGTTTGCTGTTGGTAGCAAAGTGATTAACAACGCAGCATTATAAACGGTGATATAGTATTGTCACGAGACAATTGCACATACACAAACTTCACAAAAAGCGTTTCACGGTAATCATTCAAACGATACAGCTTAAGCTGCGGTATTGTAATTAGCACTCAGCTCAGATAAAAAATATATATTTAAAAAAATGCAACAAGATTAACAATGATTTATTAGAGATAGATTAATCACCAGAGCAACGCTCTATATATTATATATATATTTATTATTAATAGTTTTAGTTAGAAGAAAACATTGGTTGAAAATGTATGCAGATTATAAATAACTGAACAAAATTACTGCACTGAAAGAAATATCTTCTAAAATATATTACAATTGTAGTATACCGTACCACAAGCGATGGTTACCATAGACCACAAATGCGGCTGATATACCGTTCCCCTCGGGGATTGGAGGCCTAGGCTTAATTGCACGAGCCGAGGGGAGACAACCTCAACATCAAACCTAAATCCTAAGGTGGCGGATTAGACCGAGACGATGCGTGGCTGGATAGTAGACCAGTTCCAACTAGTCCAACCATGGGGCACCAGGCGCACCCCATTGGATTAAAGCCTTATTCGACAATCAAAACGCAGAAATACTAAAAAAAACCTTTCCCAAAGCTGAAAAGAAGGGCAAAACGCTAAAGGACCAAAGGCGGAAACGCCCGAACCATCTAAGTTGCCAGAGACCAACCTGAAGGTAGGCTCCGTCGAAGATGTGGACTTAATGTCTGACGACGAGATCCGAACAGCGCGGCTGTCGGGAATATCCAGGGCCAAAGTGCAAAAGCTGGTGAACCAGGGTCATAATTACATTGAGGCCAGAAGAGCCGTCATCAAAGCCAACTTCATCCGGCACGCACAAAAAGGCCAGGAGGACGCTACTATGGCGCAATCACAAGCCAAGAAGGCAAGTAAACCGCGAACGTCGGAGAAGGCCAAGCGGGTAAGCAAACTACCGGAGGGGACCGAAAAACGACCACGGTTGAAAGTTAATACCCCACCCAGTGCGCCGAAGAGCAAAAAGTCAAAAACAGCAGGGTCGACCGTCAAAGAGGCAGTCTCTTTGGTAAAAGTGGCGGTAGTCAGCGATAGCTACCCTGCTAACCACATGGAGCCGGACAAGCTTACAGCAGTCCAGAACGCCTCACTGGCTGCCTACGATCCTATTACGGAAGAAGGATCTCAAATCCGTTTCGTAAGATGTACACATCGACCGATGAGGACAACCCCCAATTGCTCAAGGAAGTTCTTACTACTCTCAGGCCTTGGGAGGGCGCAGCCCTCAAGGCTCTAGAGGGCGGAGACATTCCAATGCCGTGCCCACTTTTGTGCCAGCTGAGGAGGGCCAAAAGGTACTGGCGGAAAGGGTACTAAGCCGATTAAGGGTAAGTAACCGAGTCCTTAAAACTAAACTTTGGACCGTTTGGAACTCAAACAAAGGGGACAAAGGAACATTATGGACCTTTTCCGCGGACAGAGAGTCGGCTGGGGAGCTAAAGAAGCTAGACCTGCCGTACTTTGGCCTAGGAAAATTAAGATTTCGGGTCAAGGAAAGGCAGTATGGTCTAGAGCATACAGGCAAAAAAAGTGCCACCAGCGTGAAGGAGCCTTCGGAACCGAAAGACACAGTGGCCACCGGGGAGGAGGCCCCTTCCGACGACCCCAACCCGGAGAGCCAGTCTTCCGAGAGCGGAATTAGCCCCCTCAAAACGTATTCTGCCCCTGTAGGGGCTGTTCCAATGGAGGAGCATGAGGCTGCCGGCAGAGCGGCCGTCGAGGAACCCGCTTCATAAAAATGAAGGTCCTCCAGGCGAACCTTCAGCATGCAAAAGCTGCCTCAGCAACGCTTGTTAGGAGTTTCGACAATAAAAGTCTAGACGTAGCACTGCTGCAGGAATCTTGGCTTATGAAAGGAAAAGTTGCGGGTCTAACACCACGACAAGGTAAGGTACTATACAACCCAAGACCGGTAAGGCCAAAAGCTTGTATACTACACAGTTCAAGAGTGACATGCACACTAATCCCGGTACCGACGACGTGGTTACAGGTATCCTTAGTGCTAAGACCGAGGAAGGGACTAGAAGCTGAATTATCTGCTCAGCTTACTTCCTCGGGGAGGACAAGGAGTGTCCACCCTCCATAATAAATAGCTTAGGCGCATATGGAGAGAAAATAGGCCTCCAAATAATAGTAGGATGTGATGCAAACGCACACCACACAGCATGGGGAAGCACGAACAGCAACGCACGAGGTGACTCACTTATGCAATTAGAAGTTGCGTTAGAAGTAGCCGATATAGGCAGGGAACCCACATTCGTCACACAAGCACGAGCAGAAGTGCTAGAACTGCCCAGAAAGAACGAGGCGGTACAAGGGCACCAAAACAGTGTGGTGGAATCAGAACCTACAGCAACTACGAGCCGAGGTCCGTAGGCTATTTAACAAAGCCAAATCCGAACACACCTGGGATATATGTATACAAAACCAAATTAACGCAGTACAATAAAGAAATACGTAAGGCGAAAAGAGACTCGTGGAGAAAAATCTGTGAGGAGGTACCCCCGCATGCCCCCGCACGGGCCAGCCGTACCAGACCAAAGGCCAAACAGGTCGAAACAAGACGACTGGAGGCTGGCCACAGAGATCACAAGACCCGCAAAAATTAAATGGGCAGTGAACAGATTTACACCATTCAAATCCGCGGGCTCAGACGGAATATTTCCGGCCCTACTTCACAAAGGGATGGAGATACTGATACCACACCTCACAAAAATCTTCAAAGCATGCATAGTCTGGGGATGAGGTTCCAAAGACATGGCAAAAGGTCAGGGTAGTGTACCTATCTAAGGTGAGTAAGATACCTGATCAAACGCCAAAGTCATACAGACCAATAAGCCTGTCCTGCTTCTTGTTCAAAACTCTTGAAAGGTTGGTAGGCAGGCACATAAGGGACACCGCGCTGAGAGAACAGCCACTCAGTGACAGGCAGTACGCCTACCAACCAGGAAAATTTACAAAGGCAGTATTAGATGATCTCAACAGGTTAATTTCAAAATCTGTAGACAAAGAGATAGCCTTAGTAACTTTCCTGAATATATAGAGGGCATTTAATAATGCCACCACAAACTCAATTATCGAGGCTTCAAGGAGAAAAGGAGTTGCGCCGAAGCTTCTGCAGTGGATAAGAGCCAGCCTGGAAAGGAGGATAATTACATCCACAATTGCAGAGGCTACCATCGAGGTGGAGACGGTAGGACGTTGCCCGCAGGGTGGAGTCTTATCTCCTCTTCTGTGGGCCGCCCTCGTTGACGACCTAATCCGCAAACTGACCAGACAGAGCTTTTATTGTCTGGGATATGCTGACGACCTAACAATAGTAGTTAGCGGACGATTTCCAAAAGTTCTGGTGAAGCAGATGCAAAGAACTCTAAACACGGTAGACAGCTAGTGTAAACAAGAGCGACTATTAGTCAATGGTCAGAAAACACAAGTTGTCACATCCACAAGAAAAGATCGCCGAGGGTCTGCAAGTGTTAGTGATAGGGCAGGAAAGAATACCACGAAATAATGGGGTATGGTTTGATCAAAGGCTCACATGGAATACACACATCCAAAAAACAGTATACAAAGCTACTATTGCCTTGGGCAGGTGCAGGAGGTTATGTGGAAAAAAACTGGGTCCGTAGCCCACAAATGACTGTGGCTATATACCAGGGTAATTAGACCCATGATAGCATACAGAGCAAGCTCGGTGGCAAAAGGTGCGATAGGCGGGGGCGGACAAAACCCTGGGCGGCGTACGAGGACTGGCTTGTCGCGCCGCCATGGTTTAGAAATTCAACCTAGATAGGAAATATCAGGTTATAATACCAGATAAGAAGGACTAAGAATATGGTCCTCCAGTAAGAGCGGACTCAAACTGGTACACCGACGGTTCTAAAACTGACTACGGCGTAGGAGCCGGCATTTACGGAAAGAAGTCTAGCAAGGCTCTTTCATTGAGCTTCAGCAAGGACTCGACGATTTTCCAGGCTGAGATTGCAGTCTGTGTCTATGTCAGAGAAGCAGATAGATGGACCGAACCAGGTAAAAGCGTCGCTATTTACTCTGATAGTCAAACAGCACTTAAAGCGATCAGTTCCGCAAGTGCTGACTCAAAGCTGGTCTGGGACTGCGTAAGAGTCATAAATGAGGTGGGCGCCCAAAGAAAAATAACTTTGGCCCGGGTTCTCAGCCACATGGGCGTGAAGGGAAACGAGGCGGCAGATGAGCTGGCCAGACGATGTTCGTGAAGGACTTTCATAGGAGCGGGCGCTTCCTTCGGCATTACCAAATAACAAATTAAAAAGTTCATCTACGAATGGACACAAAATAGGCCCAAGGAATGGTGGAGAAGATTACCAGGACAAAGACAGACAAAGGAGTTCCTAAGGAAGCGGAGGCTTGAGTTTACTGCAGACCTACTGAGTAAAGACAAGAAGACTGTCAAAGTGATAGTAGGTCTGATGAGCGGTCACTGCAGACTCAACAGGCATATGTTTAACATCGGCTTGGCAGATGATGCTCTCTGCAGATTCTGTCAAGAGGAAGAAGAAACCCCAGTTCATGTTTTGTATCACTGCGACGGCCTAGCGAGGACAAGATTTCTAACAGCGGGCGTAGAGAACCCCACAGCTAACGGCTACATAAAAGAGCCGCTCTCAAAAATGATAGGTCTAATTAAGAAGGCGAAAGAGCGTTCTCTAAGGAAAAGTGGATCACAATACACCTGTAAAGGTCGCGGTGAAACAGACTAGCATGCCACCCCCTTCCTACCTTAACCTAACCTACATTCTCGTGACTTTACGGGAATGACTTGATTTTGGTATACATATTTAATTTAATTTAATTTACACAGAAATATTGCTAACAAGAAAAAAGTTCGTAAAGTTGACTGTACTACTTAGAAACTAGCAGATTTATTTAGATTTAGAATAATGTAAGGGTGATATTACGATGGGATCTATTGATCTATTATGCTACCTTGCATGAACTGTAAGCTGCTGGGGTATGCCCTCTCTCAAAGCTCCCCATCCAGTCTAAGAGTTTTGATAAACTGCAATAGCTATCATTGTTTCAGATAAGGTATTTCTTCTTCGGCCATGACGTCTTTGCCGAGATAATTAGCTCGTATTTCCATGATGGCGGTGCAGTAAGATGTCAGCTTTTCCGGATTTTCACCCTTCGCCTCGCAGAAGCTGCAGTCGCTGTTCTGTTTTAGACCCATCCTTGTCATGTGTTCCCCAAAGTGACAATGCCCTGAAAGAAAACCTGTGACAATACGTAGTCTATTTCTATTTAGTTCTAGCAAAGTTTTTGCTCTGTTTATTGTAGTTTCCAAGAAATATATATATAAGTGTTTCAAACCAGAGAGATTCTCCCGGAGAGATGCTCTGAGGCTCTCTTCTCTATCTCTAAGTTCTTTTTTATAGGTGCTCATCTCTATACTACAGAACGGTTCCGGTCCCACAAACAAAGTTGTGGCGATCTTCCTTGCTAATAGATTAGCTTCTTCGTTGTCTCTGATTCCAATATGTCCTGGTACCTAGCATCATGCAACTCTTTTTTCCTTGCCCAGATTGTTCAATCTGTTAAGATATTCCCAGACTGATTTCGAGTTGATGCTGCTGCTTGACTATCGGAGAAAATTGCAATGCTCTGCTTCCGTGCAGGTTCAGTTGAGCATATCTTGCAACGGCGTTGATCTCCGGTTGGAAGACACTGGGGTATATTCCCATTGGCTCGGAGTATTTGGTTGCTGGCCCAAATACTTCTGCATCTGCTCATTTGTCGGTTTTAAAACCGTCCACATACCATCAAATGTGTTCTCTTTTATCGTTCTCTTTCATCGTTCGGTAGACTTAGAAGTCCACGCTCTTTGGTACGGAGTCTCGCCTCTTCCAGTCCCCGCGCTGTTCAGTGTATGCAATTCCGCGAGGGCTTGGAGATTTATTTAGTATAGACTTTAAATGATTTTGTGATCTATTGATAAACAGCCTTGCCATAATGATAATGTGTCAAGGATATTTATTTTTAATAATTTTCAAAAATGTTATAATTTTATTAACAAAACAGCACTTCTACTAATTAACAACAACTGTTTCTGTACAGCTCATTTCTATAATTATGACTTGTTTTTCTTTCTTTGTATGCTATGCTCTTTTCAAAGAAAATAAAGATGATGACTATTATTAAACTTTATTTGAAAACTTGAAAAAAATGTCAAAAGTAATTACAATTCATCTCTAATTTTCTTTAATCCTTCATTTTCCTTTAAAGGTAATTTACTCCAAAATGTAGTGGCACCTAAACCTTCTGCCACTTCAAAGTGTATTTCGTTCGGACTTTCAAAGTACATGAATTCGAGAACTATATCATCACCAGTCACAGCTTTCCATTCCTTTCCCTCAATTTTCGGTTCACTACAATTACGAAAATCAGTACTAATTGGAATATTTTCATATAAATAACCGAAATACTTACTCAGTTTCTGCATAGCTTGTTAACCATCGAAGAAAAACGGACTTCATTTTTTCATCAGCTTCTGATAGTTTTTTCTCTGCTATAGGAGTGTGTAAATAATATAATATATCATCACCATGAGAGGTTCCTAAACATTAATAATAACAATTAAACGATATTCTGATATGAATATTTTATTCGAATTTACCAATATGATCTGTATTTGGCAAGAAGTAATCCATAAAACTGTGCTGTCCTCGATATCCGAAAATATAAGAATAAACGGGAGCTTTGTTGACTTTAGCTTGCAACTTCGCAGATCTGTCCGCCCCTGCTAAGAACATCTTATCTGTAATAAGCTAAAATATTTATTGGAATAAAATCTACGCTGGCAATTTAATTCTTACTTGAATCAAACCCCCAATGTCTTCATGTCCGTGTGAATGCCCATGTTGGTGGAAATAAAATTCCTTAATCTTATCCGTTATTATTTGTTTTTGAGTATCATCGACATCATGGTAGCCGGCTATACGTGGAATAACTTGATCAAAGTTATTGAAGAAATCTGATGGCGAAGGACTGGAAACTATAAGAAAAAATTTCTTGAGTGAGTGAATGGATGTATTATATAAGTTTTATCATCAATTTCTTGTTATTATATTGTTTTTTCTATCATGTTTTTTCGTAGTCCTTGAACAGAATTATTAGAGCTCGACAAAAAATACATAAATATAGAGAGAATTCAAATAATTTTTGTTGTTATAATTACATTAAAGTTGCAGTAATAAGTAAGTGCTTTAATATTAATTGAAAATGTAATCACAAATCGATATATCGATTTCTTTGTTTTTAGATTTTCTTTTTGGTAAGTAGTATTTTTTATTTATTTTATAGAAGAAGTATTTTAAACAAAAACATAATAACTTATGTTCTAGAATAAATTTTGGTTTAATTAATTACTGTTTTATTTGACCGACAAGTGGAAATATATCTGCGATTAAAAGACAAAACTAACTAAATAAAAATTAAAAAAAATGAAAAAGCATAAATAAAGATATTTTTTGAATATTAAAAAAAGCATAGAGCAAATTAAAAATAAAGAAGACGAAAAATAATGAAGAAATAGAATATTTCAAGAAATTATTAATAGAAAAGATTTAACAGGCTAATATACTAACGACAAAAATAGAAATTTAACAACATGAGAAAATACACTAACCAAAGAAATAAATAATGTTATAGGTACCCAAGTTAAAATAAAGAAGCGCCAGTCGAGGAAAAATTAGTGACATAATACAATCACTACCTGAAAATGGACTGAATATGTGTATAGGAGATATTGCGAATTACGTAGGTAATGAAAGATAAAGCCTCAATGAATTGCACATCAGATGTTTGGACAGCAGGAGAAAAAAGTATCCTGACAGTGCATGTAAGAAAGACGCCCTTCACACAAAATGCACGCGTACTTTATTGACTTAGTATACCTACATGGACTGTCTGTGGCACAGACATTATTTGTATGCTCTAGGACAATAAAGTTCCCGTAGGGTTTGAGTAAGAAGCCTCCTTCTTTCGCGCACTGTCCGGATACTTTTTTCTCCTGCTCTACCTACTGTACGAAAATTAAAAAGGTATAATTTGTGTCAGAATACTAGAAGAAGGTCGGAAAATGGTCTACAAAAACTTAGATCCCAATTTGGTTTTGGATCAACTCAAAGAATTGGCAATGCACTATTCATGAAAATGAGAGTTTTGCACTGGAAAAAAGACAGGTTTCTGGATTATCTATATGTAAATAACTATTAGGTGGAGACGTCGAACTTTCATGCTGCTATATTACAAAGTTACTAGCATTTCTATAAATGTCTTCAACAGCAATTAATATACGACTAAGTCAAATTAGAAATAATCGAACCATTCATTTGGTTTACATGCTTGCTATGAAAGCTTTTTGAAAAATTAAGTAATGTTATAACATTACCTCTCTTCCAGCTTGATGTCAGATGAATATCATGTTTTTTTCTACCTATGGCGAGTGCTTAGTTGCAATGACTCCGTAAGCTATATCGCTTTTATGGCTATAACTGCAACTCTCGCGGTGTAGTTTTTGTATGTGTCTAATTGTGTTTTAATGGCCGCCTAACCACTGCGGCTATCTACCCGTTCGTAATTATATTAAAAATGTCAAGAAACTAAAAGCTTCGATTAATGATCCCTGCCAATTGGTTATATAATTTTAACTTAATATCGGAATGGCATACCTTTCGTGAGCAACATATCTAATCTACACAAGCAAAGACTTAGCGTTCCTTACGGTATATAGCAAAAGCTCCTCTCCTTCGTTTGTACCAGAAATCCATGGCACATCGGCAACATTTCCTTCAAGAAGTAGCTTGTAAGGATGTTCTGTTAAGAAAGCACCTTCGTGAACTTTTTCCACCGCCGGAGAAAACATTATTCCTTCTATTGCACCACCAATTAATAATGATGGTGAGCTATTAACAAGGTATTTAGCAGATCTAGTTCGTAAGCAATCTCGTAATTCTGTTGAAGTTTCTGTTGGGCAACCTAATTTTTCTCCCAATTGGTTGGCAACTTTTAACTGCGATCCTGGAACAACCCATGAATCTAATGCTGTACCACTCTGCGATACACCTCTGTGAAACAGCCCTGCAAAGATTAATAATACAAATATATGTCGTTACTGCACAATTATTTTATCTATTGCTGTGATTCCAAGGGGCTCGTAATATCGAGATAACGCATCTGTACCATCAACACCACAACTTTTGATTGATTACTCGGGACAAGTGTTTCGAGAACGCATGGGCTCTCATCATCAACTGAGTACCGAATTCGGTGTTAGTGATACCGATGTTTTATCTGTATTTTATCTATAACTGTGTCTTGATTCATTTACCTCTAGATAGGGGAGAAGTAATGTAAATGAACACTAGCTCCACCTGCTGACATTCCTGTTATCGTTACTGACTGTGGATTTCCGCCAAAATATTTAATATTCTTTTGAATCCAGACCAAAGATAAAACTTGATCCTTCATACCGTTGTTGCCGGGCATTATGAGATCTTCGGTACTTAAAAATCCTGTAATAATAAATTATATATAATTTAAAACTTCTGGATTATCTAATTCTAGTGCTGAGTTTACGCGCAGACACTTTTATCTCTAGTCTAGCTTTATAGATCAAATACATATACAACATTTGTAATAAATGGAAACCATTATAGTCACACACTTTGCTACACTAAATAAAGTAGATTTTTTAGCAGAAATTGTAAATACTTGAAAATGCAGTCAACTCACCAAGTACCCCTAATCTGTAATTCATTGTGACGAAAATAACGTCCTCATCCATCAAATATTTCTCGCCAGCGTAGAAATTAGCATCCCACACCATAAAACCTCCTCCATGGATGTGGACAATAACGTTTAGATTATCAGATGGAGTAGGTTTCTCTCTCGGAACATGAACATTTATGTATAAACAATCTTCATCACCTGAAAATGATGTGTTACGTAGAAAGGGCACAATTTGTCATTTCAGGTGGTTTACAATTCAATTTTCTACTAGAATAAACGTACCTGTTACTCCAGTGGTTGTGAGATACATGCATGAGTATTTAGTGTTAGCTATCCATGTTCCTGTCCAGTTATAAGGCTCTTTTGGTGCCTGTAATACGCAATCAGTACAGATTAACGTAATATTTATAAATAATAATAAAAATCTATTTATTAATTTAAATCCAAACAATTAATTAATAAATATATACAAGATGATCCAAATTAAATTAACAAAGCGGTGATGTTTTTAGTACTGAACTGAAGTACTAGAATATCATGTATATTTTTAGAAATTTCAAAAGACAATTTAACTTGGAACATGAAAGTATTATTACACATTAATGAATAATACATATGTTATAATAGTGTCCAAATTGGATTAAAATATCCTCAAATCCACAAACTTAATATAACAATAAAGCTCAGAAGATGTTCAAATATATTTCTCTGACGCTCAACGAGTATTCATGCTAGCTACATTCTGTATAACTTTTAAAATAGCTCTTCCATTCAATCCTTGGACAACCTGTATAGCTACATTTTGCAACTCTTGAATATTGTTGTATTGCTCCTTATAAACACTGTCCTTTATGTAACCTCAGATAAAAAACTCTCAGAGAGTGAGATCAGGAGAATGTGTTGGTCATTGAATTAGGCCATTTGTAACAATACCTTTGTTATGAAATATGGTGTCAAGATAATATTGTGCTGCTAAACATGCAAATTTCAGCGTACAAGAATGTCAGATGTTTCATTAAAATCTTCCAAATATTCTTTTAAGCAATTCGAAATATCTATTTTTGGTTAAAAAAGAAAGATGATAAAATATCAAACTGACGGCTGTAGCATTGATTAAACCACACTAAACATTATAACTAAAACTTGTGGTCCATGATGACGGACTATTATTAGGTTTTCTTGCTACGAATAATAGGTAATGATATTTTTATCAACATTCACAAAATTTTCATCTGCATGATTTTCGGAAAAATTAAGTAGGCATTCACAAATAATCTTCAGGCTGAGCTACTGCTATTATATTAATAAAATGTTTTCAGACCAAAAGATTTAAACACCTTTACTCAATTTCCTTATGAACTCGTAAACTGTAATAGCATGGCCCTCTAATCACACAATTTAAAATAAAATAATATAGCATGCAATACATGTTCATGTCTTTGTAAAATAAGTAGAACTGTCACTTTAGTTGATAAAGTGATTAAGTGAACTTTTCCAATCAAAAGGTGTTGCATCTTTTATATATTGCTTTTGATGATAATATAATATTAATAGATTTTCAAAATAATCCATCTGATAAATCGCACGATAATTTAAAAACAACAATTCTTACACTGCTATTTTATTAATCCACTAGAATTTAGTTATCTGTTAGTTTCACTTTTATAATATACTGAGTTAATGTTATTGATTATCAGTTGTAAAAGCATTCCTTCTTACTTACCTCAAACCTTAAGTCTCCAACAGGCGACTGGGCATAGGGAATTCCTTGAAAAGAAGAATATACACGCCCATTATAGGATTTTTCATGTGTTCCTTGCACCCAACCGTTAGATATTTCTACCAAAGGAGGCGAATCTTCTCCATATACTCCTGCAAAATAAAAGTTGCATTGTAGAAAAAGTAAGTATCATTCACATAATAATTTTTCATACATCTACATGTTATCTTATATCAATGCAACTTACCTATAATAATTAACAAAACTAATAAAAATGATGCGGTAAATTTGATTCTATATATTCCAGCCTCCATATCGGTGAGAGCTAAACTAACAAATACATTTATTTCAACAAATATGTATCAGTCGAAAATTTAGATAACAGTACTTATTTTTATCTGTGCAAGTTTATCCTAACACGTATGTTACTGACAGTTAAATATATGTACGTGTACCCAGATGCTAGTTAATCCGTTGTGAATAAAATTTAATTATAATACAGTGAGTGTAAAAACTTTAATGTAACCTTGGTAAATTGTATGTAAAATTCGTGTCCTGTATTCTTTTAGATTGATTTCCGATATTGGAAACTTGACCTCGTTCTTTTAAAATAAAAACATTTATCATCTGCTATATCATGAAAAGATTATGGGATTAAATTTTCTGCTCCTTTTTTACAAGTTGCAATTTTGGAGTTAACAATAATCTAATTTTATTTCCGGCTTCGCTAGAAGTGGCATGAATTTTCTTATTTTAAATACTGTAAATTTAATAAATTGAAGAGTGGAGGTACCAAAAGTACTAAGTGCCAAACATAAGTTTTGGAGATATTTGCTTAAAACGGTTGTAAGTGCCATCGCCAATGTGCCCACAAAAGTTGCACGTTGTATTGTATTGCTAAACTTTAATAAAGTAAAACTAGATAACGCTCAGCACTATGTCCAGGAAGTTTTTATTTTGAAGGAGTATTAGTGCCAAAGTCGGGTTGAAAGTGTAAGTGTGCTTCTTTGTTTTTAAACGTTTATTGGACAAGATATCGCAGTGTAAAAATCAAATCAAACCGCAAATTCACGACTTCCTGGTAGTGACAAATGCTGCATTTCGTTCGATCTCCAACAAGTTTTATTTGTTCCTACCTTAACACATTCAGATAAGTATGTTTCATCTGTCTCAATTATCTTGTTACAACCTGGGTATACAGGAACTGAATGAAGGTGTTAGTGGATGTGGAGATAATGAGATAGCTTCTATCCTCAAACTTTTAAATTCCGGTGTCACACAAAAAAAACATTTGCTATTCTGGAGTGGCAACTGTGCTGGGCAGAACAAGAACAGAATGGTAATATTTTTGTTAGTGTTTCTCGCTCTTCATGAAGTTTTTGAGACAATAAAGTATAATTTTCTAATAAATGGTCAGTTTTATGGCTTTTGTCCGAGACTTCGCCCTCAACGACAAAAGAATAATAATAATAATAATAATAATAATAATAATAATAATAATAATAATAATATGACCGCATACCCGAGGAATTAATTCACCATCAATTATATTATCTTTATATTAAACGGTCGAGTACTTCTTTCAATTGTTAATAATAATAATAATAGTTGTTTATTGCCCAACAGTATACACCTATTACAGGATAATAATATAAATTAAAAATGAATATACGAGTATACTAAGTTACACAGTATTTAACAAAAAAGTGATAATAAACATAATAATAAATTGTACGTATTATTTCAAATTGTGAAAAATGTCTTTGTAAAAAATATCAACAAATTTACATATACGGTATACAGGAGAATTCAGTAGTAAGTTTGTTCCTGGGGGTGGTAATGTAAATGTTGATATAAAGTGAGCGGACCGAGAAGGTGCATGAAAGTTAAGTTTCGTCAACAAGTCACTACAGTCAATTGACCCATTTACTAATTTCCACGCAAATATTGCACAATGGTTTTGTCTACGTTCCGTAAGAGATTGAAGACCATGATGTTCTAGCAGGTATAGGTAATCAGTACCTCTAGAGGGATACTGACCATCGGATCTAAAAGACAAATATTTCAAAAAACGACGTTGATTTCGCTCAATACATAATTGATGACATAAGTAATGGGGAAACCAGACAACAGAACCATATTCCAAACAGCTAACAAGAAAGGCAACGTATACAATTTTAATGGTTGTAAAGTCGGTAAATTGTCTGGCATTTCGTATAATAAATCCCAATCGTTTAGAGGCTACAGAGGAAAGGTAATCAATATGATAATTCAAGGTTAAAGATTGATTAAAGATTATTCCAAGGTCTTTGAATGTATTAGCTTTACTCAACACGTATTCACCAATGGTGTATGAAGAGAGAACAGATTTATTTGTGCAAGTGTAAGTGACAACCTGACATTTACGTATCTTTAACTTTAGTTTATACTCTAAGCACCACTGTGATACATAATTTAGGTTATGTTGAAGGTTCTGAATATCATCTTCATCTTTTATAGTTGAGAAAAGTTTGACGTCATCAGCATAAGCTAAGCCACGCAAGCCATTTAAGTAAATCATTCAAGAATAAAATAAATAGAAGTGGGCCTAAGTTAGAGCCCTGAGTTACTCCTGATATTGATAAAAATTTCCTTGAATGGTAGCCATTGTAGAAAACCTGATTAATCCTGTTACATTGGTAACTTTCCATAAGCTTCAAAATCCGAAAGACATTCCAAAATGACTCAATTTTTGTAACATAATGCCATGATCAATTGTGTCATATGCACTTGAAAGATCTGTATACATGACATCTACTTGTCCTCGGGCATCTAGCACTTCGCAGATATGTTGAGTAATTATGGTCAAATTGGTAACAGTAGATTTTACAAGCATGAACCCATATTGAATTGTAGCAATTTGAGCTCTGACATTATAGAAGATACGTGTATATATACAATTTTCGAACACTTTCGCAAAATTTGATCGAATTGAAATTGGCCTGTAATTCCCTAAGACGGACGAATCACCTTTTTATAAACGGGTATCCAATCTGGCTCGATTCCAAAACTCAGGAATGGATAGGTTAATAAGTATTGCCTGTGCTTCCCAAAGACAAATCTACCATCTATAATAAAGAAGCTTGGAAGTTTATCTTCCCCAGCTGTGTGCTTGTTTGCCATTATTTTGATGACGTATTATGAAGAGAATGGTGCCAAATGATTTGCACAATGTAATAACTTCCTCAAAATATGATTTGATCATTTGAAGTTATTGATATGTCTGTAAGCAGATTTTGTGATATAAAAAGAAACTGCTGACACATTTCTCATAACTAAAACCCTAAACGAACAGTATTTTATATAAAAGAAACTTTCTCCGAATTAGAAGTCTGAAAGGGAACCAATATAATAGTCGGGCTAGTGGTCTAGTGGCTAGCACACTTGCCTCGTAGTCCGGCAGTACCGGGTTCGAACCCCGGTGCTTCCTTTCTGAGTTTGGTTTTCTGTAGTTTTCCAAATTCCACGGCAAATGCGGAAAGGTCATCTTAAGTCGGTCTACAGCCGCAGGCGTAATAATAACTCATGACCAGCCGATGCCCTGTAATTGGCGCAAGCTGTTGGGGGATGCGAAGGCATTATGAAGAAAGGAAAAACCATAGAAGATCTAAAATCTGCAGAAATAAAACTTTTACCCCTTGAAAACAAGATTACCGCTAATAAAAAAGTCTCTGTCGTCCATAATTGCTTACCTGGAAAATCCTGGAACACAAAAATTTTATAGAGAACTTCTTAATTTAGGCGAAGAAAACTAAATAAGCAGCAGCTCAACTTACTTTTAATTAACACTTATAAGCTTTGTAGAAATCATAGTTTGACACTTACGCCCTTTCAGTTTTAGTTCTAAACAAACTTCAATACTTTTTGTTTACTTGTTTACTTGTTTAGTTACTGTTGTTTATTTGTTTAGTTACTGTTGCTCGATGTTAGGAATCGTTTTGCAATGTTTATAATATAATCTTCTTATAATATAAAAAATAAAAAATGTTGCTTTCTAAAGTTATTTGCTTAATTATCTGAGAATTATAAATATGGCACTTAGTGCCTTTGGTACTTCCACTCTTCAATTATAGTGATTAGACTTTTCAACCAATAACAGAAATAAATGTGACAATATCAAATTATACAAGAACCTAACAAAAAAGTTATTTGCTCAGATTAGCAAACTAATGATATATCAGGAGTTATATGGAGCAAAATACAAAATGCTATGATTATTGTAAAATTAAAAAAAAATGTGTATCAATCCGAGTAAGAAATTGGACTCAAAGTATCATCGTAAAAAATTGAATATATTTTTCCAATCTAAAATATTCTACTGTTATTCACAAATACGAAAATCTATCCCATTTCTGCGTTAGTTAACAAGCAAACCGTACATCATTCTAATATAGCTAAATATTTCGATATGATATTGGATACGAAGGACGATACGAATTGCGGCTAAAATACAAGAAATTGTAATTATAAATGTTAATTGGAAAAAACTCTGCTGTATCCATACATAACAAGGTTCTGATATAAAGAAACCAGTATCGACCTATAGTATCCAACTATGATTCTGTACTAAACAAACAATGAAGCAAAGATCTCCACCTATAACGAAAGATTCCATAAACATTTGAACATCAAAGCACCTAACTTCTGGATAATGCGCATGTGGTGCCTCGAGTTAAACATATCAAACCATTTGAGTTGGTTTACTATTTCATTAAAATAAAGTAAAGTTCGTAAAATCAGGATCACCATTAGACCTTCTCATCATGTTTTTACATAATCCGTTTCTTCTGTCAATATCATCATCATCAATTCTTCAGGTAAATCTAGTTCGTATGGATGTTCGTTTTACAGCAGAAATCTGTCTAATTGCATTATCACTAGGTATAGTTAGTGTAATGCGATGTGGCTTTTCTTGTACTTCCAATAAAATATTCAATTGTATCTCTTCTTGTACGTGTGTATCGTCATGGAGTACTTCTAATATGTGCCGTGTCAAGAAATGATGCCTCAGTTTCGTTAATAGTGAACCGGGGTATAGAACAGTGATCGGACTATTTCTAGTGCGCAAATTAGAAAGTTTATCACGTGGAGTGCGTCTGCTGCCAAATCTTTGGATAATTAATATTTTAATTTTTTTTTTCTTAGTTAAATATGGAGCCTTTTTCTTCTAACTTTTCTGTATTAACTAACACAAAGAAGCAACAAAACCTATCATTTATATATCATTATCATTAGCATTCCTGTACTTGTAAACAATTTACAGTTGATAGATTTTCTCAATTTCCAATGTCCTACTTGAAAGTTATGTCAACGCTTATTTGGTCGACAGCAAAGTAGTCATTCACTGAAGAATAATATTACTGATATCTATAACTTATAATATTAGAAGATGTATGCCTAAATGAAATTAAATAACTTCGTTGTTTAAAATGTCTGCCTTATTATATCACTTCAAACCATCTCATCTTTTGTAAAAGAGATGTAGTAAAATATTCCTTGTGAACATCACACTATATTTTGTTGATACAAAACGC